>JBBBDQ010001281.1:580000-667500 GCA_037127315.1 Ascarosepion bandense | reverse complement strand
CTGACTATAGCAGGACTCGGAGTTTCATGCACTATACAATCATATTGTATAGTGCATGAAACTCCTTAGTATGCTATATATACATATATATAATTGTAGTTATGTTTAGTTCCAAACACTAAAATTTCTGATCATTTCAGTTTACTGGTGGAAAGGTGTTGTGGATTCCGGGTGAGAAACCACACAAAATAATAAATAACAAAAACAGATACGGAGATAGAAAATGTAAGTTATATTGAACAAGATATACAAACTGGAACACTGGTTAGTCAATTCAGGTATACGATTAGTAGAAAGAATTTATACAGTCTTGAAGTGAAATAGTATGTCCGGTTAATGAGTCTTTATCCAAACAACTCCAACTAATTCAGCGCCAACTTACTGACCAACTAGACAACTCTACAACTTACAACTCTATTACAACTCTGCTTTACACCTACAGTATTTAGTCGCCTTCCCACAAAGGGCAAAATGTGGCAGAACGCTTTTTTTAATGTGGGTCTTCCCGTCCAAAAATATCTGTCTATTGGTCCCCAGTCGTGACTCTACCCTTCGGCGGAGCCATGACTGGGTTAATGCTCTCCGCCCGAAGGCAGTGAGCTTACAATGACAAAGGCAGTTACTCCTTCGCAACATCAGTATTTAGTTGGCCTTCCCACTTAATGCAACATGTAGCACAAGGCCATTTTTATGTGGGTTTTCCGGGCCATATAGCCCTGCCAAAATATTTGTCTATCGTCAGTCATGACTCTACCCTTCGGCGGAGCCACGACTGGGTTAATGCTCTCCGCCCGAAGGCAGTGAGCTTACAGTGACAAAGGCAGTTACTCCTTCGCAACATCAGTATTTAGTTGGCCTTCCCACTTGATGCAACATGTAGCACAAGGCCATTTTTATGTGGGTTTTCCGGGCCATATAGCCCTGCCAAAATATTTGTCTATCGTCAGTCATGACTCTACCCTTCGGCGGAGCCACGACTGGGTTAGTGCTCTTCGCCCGAAGGCAGAGAGCTGACTGTGACAAAGGCAGTTACTGAGAGGCAACTACAGTATTTAGTTAGCCTTCCCACTTAAGGCAACATGTGACACAAGGCCATTTTTATGTAGATCTTCCGGGCCATATAGCCCGGCCAAAAATATCTGTCTACCGTTCCCTAGTCGTGACGCTATCTTTCGGCGGAGCCACGACTAGGTTAGTGCTCTCTGCTCGAAGACAGGGAGCTGACAGTGACAAAGGCAGCTATTGAGAGGTGAGGCAACTAAAATATTTAGTTGGCCTTCCCACTTAAGGCAACACGTGGCACAACGTCATTTTATTTTGGGTGATCCAGGCCATATAGCCCGGCCAAAAATATCTGTCTTTTGTTCCTTAGTTGCGACTCTACCCTTCGGCGGAGCCAAGACTGGTTTAATGCTCTCCGCCCGAAGGTAGACAGCTGACAGTGACAAAGACCGTTACTGCGAGGCAACTACTTTGTTCTCTCTATGAGCAGGATTATATGTACACATGAGGTGAACCCGTTCTTGTGTACAAAGGGGTGATCCTCAACAAAACGTATTTTAAGCAAGATCTATATCTTCGGAGCTACGCTGTTTCTGATTTTCATCTATGACCAGAGTTTACTGTCATCCGTTCTCATCTGTTCGGTTCTATTTGGTCTATTTAAGCTTGTCTCAGTCGCAAGTCCGACAGATCCAACAAAGTATCAACGGCAACTGCTTCCAAAAAGTACTCCTAATCAGTGATTAACCGTGACAAGAAATAACTTTTGAACGCTTCCAGAACAAAACTGCTTTCATTTAATCACCACAGAAACTTTCTTACTTGCAATCACCATGACAGTTGCTAAACTCTAGGAAAGCAACACTTTGCACCTTTTTAGGCTTACACCTTTTCATCAGGTGGAGTGATTATTTTGAATCATTAGCTAGGTCTACTGCTAGGAAAGTTGGTTCATTGTGTCATGCTAAACAATTTTTTCTTGTCAGAATATATTTTATACATTTATATACAGTACTGTGCAAAAGTATTAAGACAAGAACTATTTTATCTTTTACGAGGCATATTGACAGAAAATAAACAATTTAATTAAAGTAATTTTATTTGATTTACTCAACAAATGCTTTAACAAGAAAAAAAATACTTGTTACAAAATAAATTTAATATTTAGTATAATAGCCTTTTGTTTTGTTCACAGCCTTCGTTCTGTCAGGCATTGACATCCCAAGTTTCTTCAATGTATCCAATGATATCTCCTGCCAAGCAGCTTGTATTTGTTTCCAAAGTGTGTTTTGTGAAGTAACATTAGATTTATCAATTTTTTATCCAAAATATTCCACAGATGTTCAATAGGATTGACATCAGGGTTTTGTGGGGGCCAATTCAAATTCCGAAGCCTTTCTACCTCTTCCTTTTTAGTTAAATAATTCTTACAAAGGTTTGGCTTTTCATCCTGCATTTGCATTTCAGTGAGGAAAATCACCCCTGTCCTAACACTTTTGCACATTACGGTAGTGTGCAAAAGTGTTAGGACGGGAGTGATGTTGAACTTTATTTTGATACCTCATATAAGATAAAATAGTTCTTGTCCTAATACTTTTGCACAGTACTGTATATATACTAGGTGCGATTGGTAAATTGTTGAAATTATTTTGATGCCTCATAAAAGATAGAATAGTTCTTGTCCTAATACTTTTGCACAGTACTGTATATATACTAGGTGTGATTGGTAAATTGTCGCAATTATTTTGATACCTCATAAAAGAAAATAGTTCTTGTCCTAATACATTTGCACAGTACTGCATCTATCATTCTCCTGTGCGTTGGATATTACTGCCATAACTGGTTGGGTGCTCGTATTTATCTCAAGATTCTTGACAAAAATTCAAAAAAGAGTCTTTAATGAAATGGATCCTTACCTGGCATCTCAACTTCGGTCAATTTCTCACCAGTCTGACGTGGCTGCTTTCTATCTATTCTACTGATTTTTTAATGACAATTATTCTCATGAAATCGCCCTTTTGTGCTTTGACTGCGTGCTACTAGATTGTCAACAATGTCACACTATAATACAGATTTTATGTAAACAAATGTAGAGCCAGCTTGCTGAGATAACGTGTCCTTGATATTTAAAACATTTAAATGTTATGTCAGTCGATATCAAGTGTTTTATTGATTCCCCTTCTTTTGAATTTATTCGGATGAAGTTTTCGATATGATATCTAAACTTTATTAATTTAATCGCAGTACTCGATTAGGGGATGTGCGTTGTGGTGCAGTGGATTTCGGCTCGGAACGACAAGCCGGGGAGACGAGTTCGAATTCCAGTTGAATCCATTGTATTCACTTACGCGCAAATACCCTTGGGAAAGGTATTAATCCGTCTCTTCCTTCCAGTTATGGGTTAAATAACAGGACAGATTGGGTTCTATAGCTTTGGCTGGCAACCAATCTACCCCAGAAAGCAATGGCAACCTACTGCGGGATAATCTTCTGCCCAGTCAGTCGTGTCTTTTTCGAGACATGATCGCCCAAGCGTGTATCACGTATGGCACTTAACTGACTGACTAACTAGATTAGGGACAAATTTCTGTCAATTTACAGTTGAATCGACTTTTTTCGCTTGTGAAACTCTCTTCTAGATTCTTGCCTTCCAGCCATCTTTGATGCAATGTCAATCATTATCTACCGTTTTCTTGATTTCTCTTCTTTTATAGTTCTCGCTCGTTAATGATGGTTTTCTTTATCTTATTCTTTCACACTCAGCAATCCCTTGTGTCTTAGTCGCTTTATTGCCTTGCTTAGGTTTAAATGATGAAAAAAATACATGCTGGTATTTCTTCTTAGTAAATAAAAATAGACAATTTTTGATCTTATTGTTATGGTGCCCTATCTACATTGGAATGTACTCTTCCTCCTTCGTATATACTAACCTACGAGACTTCCTGGGAGGCAGTCGAGGCACAGTGTAACTTGACAGTTCTGATTAATAGCACTCTTCTTTTGGATATACGTTCTGTTATTTCCATACACTGGTTAAACCTACCTTCTTCTTTTCGTGTCTTTCTTCCTGGCCTTAACAAGCCACATTTATCTTTGCTTTCTTAAAGTTGAAATGCTATAATCACTTGAAAGTATCGCTTTTGCATAATAAGACTGTATCTTTTTAACTGCCTTATAATTGCTTTACTTTATTGTTGTCTTAAAGTTGATTTGTATTGTCTTACATTGATTGTTTTTTGTATTATTTTGTTTTGTCCTTATTTTTATTACTTTTGCCATTGAGAATGTTATTTTGTCAATTCCACTTAGAAATGATTGTTTATTCAGTGAAGTTGTGACCAGACAAAGCTCAATTCATTTTATGTGGAGTAAATGTAAAATAAAATAAGAAAGTCGCTGGGAAATTACATATTAAACCGATATACCATGTCAGGACCAAAAACATTGCAAATTCTTTTCCTTATTCTATCAAGAAGATCTAAATATATAGCAGGAGCAGCAGATCATGTGCGGCAGCAATATCCAAACCATATACGAATTGTAGACTTATAAATATGTAAGATACATTCTGAGGATAAAATTGTTTAGCACGACACATTGAACCAAGTTTCCTAGCACCTATCCTTCTACCGACACTGTATAAAGACATTCTTCTTCTAAGTTCCGTGCTTCTTCAGGACATGAGTGATAATTGCTCTCCACAGCCTCCTAATTTGTGTAGTGCTAAACAGTATTCATCTTTTTCTATAATTTTTTTTAATCAGTACACCCCACACGAGGTGATAATGTTACTAAGACACAAAGAACTACCGGAATAAAAGAGAACGACAAGTTTGAATGCAACCGGAAGCCCAATTCTGAACAGGAAACATGCGATAAATATTAATAGATCGGAAAGGAGTGTGATTCGACTGATAGGCAAACCTTTTTAATCTTCATAAGGGTAAAAAATAAAAATAAAACATGTGGAGCATAGAAAATGCATTCTGTGGTGAATGGGGCATAATTCTTAACTCATGTGGCGAATAGGTCATTAAACTTAAACCATGTGGATCAGAGCAATAAACGCTCTAGTTTGGGTTTTTAACTCGTGTGGCTAATAGCATATTACATTTAAACCATGTGGAACATAGGATATTTCACTTAAGCCCTGCGACAAATGTGGCAGGATTCTTAACACACGTGACGAATAGAGTGTTACACCTAAAGCATGGGAAACATAAGAAATTGCATTTAAACCCTGCGGTGAACACGGCAGGTTTCCTAACTCATAGGTCGAATAAGATATTACACCTAAACCATGTAAAGCATAGAAAATTGCAATTAATCATGTCGCAAATACGGAATTTTGCTTAAACTATGTGGCGAATATGCACTTACTAAGCGGAGGTTAATAATACGCAAGATATTATTGAAAAACATTACTGCATTCCGGGGTTTTCAAATTGTTTTTTTTTTTTTGTTCTGTTTTGAGGGGCAATAATTGTTTGGTAAGTTTGGTAAGTTATAGTTCTGAGATCATTTTGTTAATACTGTTAATTTTTATTTTCTACATTTAAAGTCTGAGTGGGAGGAAGGAGGAGAAAGAGAAAGAGAGAGATGGGGAGGGGAGGTGTATGGATGAATTAAGTCGAGGATGTTGGCGCAAAAAGGTTTTAGGTGACTGGCAACGTTGTGTTTCTTATACGTTACCAACAGAGTGTAACAGATGATGGCGAGATATGAGTGGAATGCTTACAAGTCATACATAGTATAGCCTGTGACGGAAAATATTCAAGAATGGTTGGAATGCGAGCCAGGGTAAATAAATAAATAATAAGACATGGTGTGCGATGTCTAAATTGTCGCCATTTTACATTTTTAATTTCGTGCATAAATTTTTTTTTGTTTTTGATTGTGTCGACTGCACAGTGTAGTTGAATTAGATGGGCACTGTCTGTGAGAAAAAGAGCACCATGACACAACTCCCTCCGCCAGAACTTTGGAAACGATATGCTGTACTCCTTAGCATTCTAACCGGAAGCTCTAATACGAACATTTCAGTGTGTTTGGATGTCAGTCTGTGGACAGTGCAGAGAATTCGGAAAGAGTTGGATGAGTCTAATGATGATTACGAAGGTATTTTGAATGGCGACGTTATGCTTCAATTCGCTTAACCACAGAGCCTCAATCTCAACACGGAGAATTACATCAAGTATCTTGTGGTGGTAGTGTTGACCTGGGTAAAGATGATTGTTAGTTGGTTGTTTAGTTTTTATGGCATATCAACACCTCGGCGGGTCATTTATTGCCAACTGAATTTTTTATTTATTTATTGCTGGTAATACCTTTTTCTTTCAATATTTTATTGTTTTTTATAAGTTTTGTGTCTAGTAATACTTTTTTCTTTTAGAGTATCAAAATTCGTTGGGATTGCATGGTGCGACATGAGAAAGCGTGCTAAGAGCCACCAGGGACAGGAAGATGTGGAGAGCCATGATGGCCTACGTCCTGAAAGGACATGGCATATAAAAGAAGAAAGAATGCAAATTGCCTGAGGAAAACCGAAATAATCGAAAATATGGGAGTGTAATCAGCTGATCTTCCCAACTTATATATGTATATATATATATATATATATATATATATATATGGAAGCGTTAAATTTCATTAAACGGTACAAAGATATACCATCCGAACATATAGATATAATTCTACATGACCGAAAATGCATAATATTCCACAATGGTAAACATGGATTAAAAAAATCAAATAACGGTACGCTTGATGTACCACAAGGCTTGTTTGACTGAGCCGAAATTTCAGAATTGATGGCAATATATACCCTAAGTAAAATCAACGAAATAAACCCCGTAGAGAACCACGGATTATACAGAGATGACGGATTAATGATAGCACCAGACAACAAAAGAATGAGTGATAGAATAAGGAAAATGCTTAACAAATTCTTTAAAGATTTAGACTTGAAATAGTAATTGCAACAAATAAGAATATAGTCCAATATATACAGTACTCTACAAAAGTATTAGGACAAGAACTATTCTATCTTTTATGAGGCATCAAAATAATTGCGACAATTTATCAATCGCACCTAGTATATATACAGTACTGTGCAAAAGTATTAGGACAAGAACTATTCTATCTTTTATGAGGCATCAAAATAATTGCGACAATTTATCAATCGCACCTAGTATATATACAGTACTGTGCAAAAGTATTAGGACAAGAACTATTCTATCTTTTATGAGGCATCAAAATAATTGCGACAACTTATCAATCGCACCTAGTATATATACAGTACTGTGCAAAAGTATTAGGACAAGAACTATTCTATCTTTTATGAGGCATCAAAATAATTGCGACAACTTATCAATCGCACCTAGTATATATACAGTACTGTGCAAAAGTATTAGGACAAGAACTATTCTATCTTTTATGAGGCATCAAAATAATTGCGACAATTTACCAATCGCACCTAGTATATATACAGTACTGTGCAAAAGTATTAGGACAAGAACTATTCTATCTTTTATGAGGCATCAAAATAATTGCGACAACTTATCAATCGCACCTAGTATATATACAGTACTGTGCAAAAGTATTAGGACAAGAACTATTCTATCTTTTATGAGGCATCAAAATAATTGCGACAACTTACCAATCGCACCTAGTATATATACAGTACTGTGCAAAAGTATTAGGACAAGAACTATTCTGTCTTTTATGAGGCATCAAAATAAAGTTTAAAATCAACCCTGTCCTAACACTTTTGCACACTACCGGGTTTGATTGTCCTAAAAACCTCACTGAGATTCAAATAGAGGGTGAAAAGCCAAGTAAATTGCTAATAAATATTGATTATTTAAAACCAGGTGTAAAAGAAATGTATTAAAAGTAGTTATATATAATTTTTCCTATTTTCTATTAAACAAGTTATTTTGAGACTATTCATTATTCTAATATCCTTCGATATTTTTTTTAAAATCATTTCACCCCGAGCAAGGCAGAAATGCCACTGATGCGCTGGGGGCTACATAACTGTAAAAAGATGAATTAGAAAAGACTGAGGAGTACAAACTAGTTAGAAAGGAGCAATAGAAAGCTGAGAATGCAGGTGCGATGACAGATACATAGTTGAAGAGAAAGGGAAGGTTATACGAGGGTGGGGAGAGAGCTAGAGTCCAGTGGTTAGTAGATGAGTATTGACTTTGCATTTAAATTTCTGGAGGTTGTAGCCGTCAGGAAAGCAAGATATACGGGAGCGAGTTCCACAGGCGGGAAGTGCGAGAGAAGAAGCTGCAGGAGTAGAATTGTCGTCTGCATTTGGCTAACCTGACTGTGAATGGGTGGGACCCAGTTGCCAGTCTGGTTGCACGAGTAAACACCTGTTGAGGAGGCATCAGTGACTTAAGTTCGTCCGAGCAGAAGCCATGAAAGTATTTATAGAACAGACAAAGGGAGGCCACATTTCGACGGTGGGGAAGTGGCTGCAGTCGAGCCACCAGATCAGTACCTATCACATTACAGACTCTCCTTTTGAGCCTGTCAAGAACACTGAGGAGAACGGCAGGGGCGCCTGACCATAAATGGCAGCAGTACTCCATGCACGAACGGATGGTTGACTTGTAACTGACTTTTTCCCTCCTCTTGAACTGATAAATGTGTTACTTCGGAAAACACACTTTGGGAACAAATACAAGCTGCTTGGCAGGAGATACCATTAGGTACATTGAATAAGCTTGTGATGTCAATGCCTGACACAATTAAGGCTGTGGTCAAAGCGAAAGGCTATTATACTAAATATTAAATCTATTTTATAACAAGTATTTTTTCTTGTTAAAGCATTTGTTGAGTAAATCAAAGAAAATTACTTTAATTAAAGTGTTCATTTTCTGTCAATATGCTTCATTAAAGATAAAATAGTTCTTGTCCTAATACTTTTGCACAGTACTGTAGGTGCAGAATTATATCTACAAACAGGCAGTTTCTCTCCATATATGAAAGCAAACACAACTTTAAAGTACGTAAACTCAAGATCTAGCCATCCCACAAGCATAATCAAGTGCATCCATAAAGGAATAGAACACAGGCTATCAAAAAATTCGTCAAACGAAGCAATATTTGATGAAAAGGATAAAAATTATGAAAATGCTCTAAGACATTTCGCCATAAGAACATTTTAGAATGCAGACCCCAACCAAGAACACAAATGAAAAACGAATAATAGAAATACAAACATTATCTGGTTTAACCCATCATTTAATTTAGAAGTAAAAACCAAAATAGGACAAATATTTTTTAAACTGATCGATAAACACTTTCCGAAAAGCTCAGAATTAAACAAAATTTTCAAACTGATTTATAGCTGTATTAGTAATTTAAAAAAACAAAACACGAGAAACTTAAATAGCAACGTACAAAACAACATCATTAACAAGGAATGTAACTGTATGGACAAAAATAAATGTCCACTTAATGGACTTTACAAAAAGGATTATTTACAAAACAAAAATACATAACATAACTGGTCAAAGAAAAACATATTTAGGATTTACTAAATACAGCTTTAAAGATAAATCGGGTAAACATAAGTCTACATTTAAACTGGAAAACCTAAAAAAATAAACAAAACTAGTCAAGCCACGTGTGGACATTGATATTAAAATATAAAAAACAACGCCATATAACTTGGAGTATAGTAAAAACAGCCAAACCTTACAACGGTGGCAAAATATGCTGATTATGCCAGGAGGAGAAATTGGCTATTATGTTGTTCCCAGACAAAAAAAAAAAAAAAAAGGAATTACTAAATAAAAGAACAGAAATTATGTCCAAGTGTAACTATACCAATAAATACTTACAAGGATCACACACTCATGGATGAAAGTGTTTTTAGACATTTAAGAACTTCTCTAAATTCTTATAAATTGCGCGTTCATAAACGATACCGGTTACGTAAGCGTTAAAAAAACGGTAAAGTCACTTATTGTAAATCGCCTGAAGACACCGGAAGGTAGAAACACAAGCCGCGAAATAACTCGTTTTCAAATGATAAACATTCAAAAATTCTACAACATAATTGTATTGAAAACTTTTTAATACAACTGTGTACAGGTCTAATTTAATTATAACCCAAAACTAACTAATTAATATATATATATATATATATATATTCCTCCGCAGACAGATGCGTTTCGCTGTGTATAAATTCAATATTTCGTATTTAGGATGGCAATTTCGGTATATATTTTTAAACACCTAAGTCGATTTTTTAAAAATTTATGACCAATATATATATATATATATATATATATAGAGAGAGAGAGAGAGAGAGAGAGAGAGAGACATCCGCAGACAGGTCTGTTTCGCTGTATAATAGCTCATCAATACGGTTAGGCACACGATTACTTCTAGCCAGGATTGAAACCCGACCGAATTGACATCAGTTGGTGATTCTACCACTGAGCTATGGGCACTCGGTATACACATGACAGTATCCGAGAGTATTTTTTCAAAGTCTACAATTCCTCTAGAGTGCTCAATCAGGCTGTGAGAGCTTGAATAGTCATCCGCATATATATATATATATATATATATATATATATATATATATATATATATAATCTTACGCATATAGCTCAACTCGTCTACAGACTGGATATATATATATATATATATATATATACGCTAAATGTCTGACGCCAATTCAGTCGGGTTTCAATCCTAGCTTAAAAGCAATCGGATGTCTAACTGTACTGATGAACTGTGAAACAACGAAACTGATCTATCTGCATATATATATATATATATATATATATATATATATATATATATATATATCCAAGTATGGGTGGAATAATATTCCCCATCCAAAGAAACACTATTTTTAAAAAAGTGCTCAATACAAAGTAGAGCTAACTAATTATATATATATATATATATATATATATATATATATATATATAAAGTTAAATTTAATAATTTATAAAGGTAAATTTAATTAATTTAAATTTAATTAATTTAATTAGCTACAGTAGACAATTTTTCGAATAACTTCTAGGATCGAAACATCGTATAAAATCTCTGAAGTTGACGGTCTACTTCATTTATTCACTCCTAATATACAGGGTACGATATAAGTAACTCCTTTTTGTTTTTAATTGAAGTCGATATGGCAATCTAGAACATTTGTGGTGCCAACACGATCTCCAGACCTAACACCACCAGAACTTGTCTTGTGTTGTTTTACAGAAATATCTTGTTTTCAGACTCAAACTGAAACCAAATCCTGAATTAAAACGAGACATTTCTCATAAATTTTCCTGAAATTAATGTAGAAATGTACCAAATGTTTTGTAAAAGTGCTACTGATAGGCTTCAGCGTTCTATTGAACATGAAGAAGAGTATTTTGAACTTGTTAACAAATGTTGTTTTGCTGCAACAATACTTATTTTCTTAAATGACTGTAATTTATTTTTGTTCACTAAAAGTTAAATAAAAAAGGACGTTACTTCTGCCCCACTTTGTAAAACACCTTATTCTAAAATTAAAATCATATAAGAAATGATGCCTCCAAGATACGTCGGTTGTATTTAATATTTAATCAAACTTGTTTGGGTGACTAGTTGCTGCCGAAATATTATATATATATATATATATATATATATATATATATATATATATATATATATATGAACTAATTAATCGAGGAAGTGTTGTGTTGAATAATTCTCAGCCCGACCCACTTTTCAAATTATGACCACACTTCAGTATTTTTGGGAATGCGTTCTTGGTCAGTGTGAAAATATTTCAGCACCTTCTCGTAAAAATAGGGATTAGAAGCGTGAGTGAAAGAAGGAAAGAGTCTGGGGTGGGTGGGTATGGGTGTGTCTGAGTAGGCATATATACAAATATGGGTAATATAAGATAGAAACAGGGGAATGAAAGATTGATACAATGGCAATCAAAATTTTCATTTGAGGATTTAGGAAAGAAGAAGAAGAAGAAGAAGAAGAAGAAGAAGAAGAATTAAAGAGAAAAGAATACAAGAAGAAGGTGACGAACAGAGTAAAATAAGGAGAAGAAGAAAAATGAAGAGAAAAGGATGTAGGAAGGAGGTAAGAAATAGAGAAGAAAAGAGGAAGAAGAAAAAATAATGAGAAAAGGATATACGAAGGAGGTGACGAAGAAGAAGAAGAAAAAGAAGAAAAAAAGTAGAAGTAAGGGATATAAGAAAGAGATGATAGAAAGAAGAAGAAGAAGAAGAAGAAGAAGAAGAAGAAGAAGAAGAAGAAAGGAAAATATAGCGAAAGGAGATAGGAAAAAGGTCACAGAGAGAAGAAAAATAAGATAGAAAGAGAAAGGGATATGAGAAAAAAGTGCAAAAATGAAGAAGAAGAAGAAGAAGAATCGAAGAAGAAATGAAAGATATTAACACGTAGAAAGGAAAGACGGAGTGAAGAAGAAGAAGAAGAAGAAGAAGAAGAAGAAGAAGAAGAAGAAGAAAGGGAAAGGGATATAGAAAGAAGGTGACAGGAAGAAGAAGAAGAAGAAGAAGAAGAAGAAGAAGACAGAGAAAAGAGATAGGCAAGAGGTCACAGAAAGAAGAAGAAAGAGAAAGGGATATAGGAAGTAGATGTCAGAAAGAAGAAGAAAAAAGATAAAGACAGAGAAAGGAAATAGGAAAGAGGTCACAGAAAGAAGAAGAAAACGCAGAAGAACAAATAAAAGATATTAACACGTAGAAAGGAAATGACGGAGTCAAGAAGAAGAACAACAACAAAAAGAAGAAGAAAGAGAAAGTGATATAGGAAGGAGATGACAAAAAGAAAAAGAAGAAGAAAGAAAGAAAGAAAGAAAGAAAGAAAGAAAGAAAAAGATAGAGAAAAGTGATAGGAAAGAGGTCACAGAAAGAAGAAGAAAGCGATAGAAAGAGAATGGGATATAGGAAGGAGATGACAGAAAGAAGAAGAAGAAGAAGAAGAAGAAGAAGAAGAAGAAGAAAGGGATATGGGAAGGAGGTGACATAAAGAAGAAGATGAAGAAGAAGAAACGAAAGATATTAAAATATAGAAAGGAAATGACGGAGTCAAGAAGAAGAAGAAGAAAAAGAAGAATTTGCATGTAAGAGTCAGGGTGAAACTGTAGCGTTGGGGAGGGTACCGAGCCGCGTGCTTAGTGCCCCTTGTGTTTAAGGGACCAGTGGAAGGGAGGATTTTTTCTTTCCTTGTAGAAGCGTGGGAAAATGTGGAAACTCGCGACGGCTGTCGTATATCATAGCGTTTCTCCATCTTTTTCCTTGACTGCCCGCCCCCGCTTTTAACACTGCTACCCTAGAAAGCAATTTTCCTCTCCCATCTTTCTTTTTACATCTCTCACACCCATCCCCTTATTCGAGGTAAACCCTTTTCCCCCTCTCTCTCTCTCTCACACACAACACACACACACACGCTCCAGCACGTGTGATGGGCACACTCCAAGCAGACGACGATATTGGGGGAGAAAAATAAAATGGAGACGACACGAATCATGCGAACAACTTTCAGATGGGTATTAAGGGAGAGTCAGGGAAGGGTGTGACCCCGCTTTTCTGCTTTGGTCTTCTGATCTGCGGGGAAAGTATGCGTAAGGGTGTACGCATGTACGCGTGGAGACGTGTACGTATTTGGCGGAATGGTTTTACATTGGAGGCCTTATTTTTTTTTTGGTAGGGGAATTGGTGAGAGTAGTGGAGAGGGGAGTATGTTATTGGAAGACCGCCTGCTTATATGTGGGAATGAGTAAATCACACTCACACTCACGGAAACACGCACATGCACTAGCTCAACAGACACACGCGCTCACACACACATACACAACTCGCTCTCTCAACTCACACATACACACAGAGGCTCAACTCTCTAATACACTCAGTAACATTAGCAGCATACATTGACGCACTCACGCCTAACACAACACACGCATTTGACGCACACACGCACTCAACACATTCACATACACTCCACACATTTCAGTATACAGAGGTACATACCCTCGTGCACACACATACACACGTTCAACACACATCAACACACGCACATTTGATTCACACTCAGAACGCACACACAAACATTCCACATTCTGTTAAACACATTCCTCAAGACGCACGCACTCAACAGAAACACACACACTGGACACACATATGCTCAGCATATGTAGACAGACGGACATGGACAGACGGACATGGACATGTAGACAGACGGACATGGACATATGGTATTCGCACGCACCCCCCCAAACACACAAAGCGCCACACACACACACACACACACACACACACACACACACACACACACACAATATGGTGATTTTCTAAGCGTCTGTTAGACATGGCACAAGGCCAATTGTATGAGGCATACAGTAAGAATCGAACTCACTACTCAATCGTAAATGATCGAGGGAGACAAGCTTGTTAACCATTACACCACGCCGTGGTGCTCAAACAATCACCTTCTAAGTGTCGTGTCCTATGGTTGGTGCAAGGGTTTCGTGTCCTTCATTACCACAGAATCTGTGATACAGTCCCCCCACCACCACGAATCTATGACATGGGGCACCCACTAATACATCTCAATTTCCACAAGATAGGATTAACATAAAATACTAATTTGATTGTACCCTAATTATGTACAATGATGGATCATATGCGATATAGGTAAACAATTCAACTCGAAAAATGGAAAATAAATACAATGTATCTAAATACAAATTAGAGACCTGTCATAATAGATTATTCCTGCCTATGCACAATAATGGATCATATGAAAGATAGGTGAACAATTAAATGAGAAAAATTGAAAATAAATACAATGTATCTAAATACAAATTAGAGACCTGTCATAATAGATTATTCCTGGTTATGTTCAATAATGGATCATATGCAATATAGGTGAACAATTCCACTAGAAAAATTGAAAATAAATACAATGTATCTAAATACAAATTAGAGACATGTCATAATAGATTATTCCTGGCTATGTACAATAATGGATCATATGCGATATAGGTAAGCAATTCAACTCGAAAAACTGAAAATAAATACAATGTATCTAAATACAAATTAGAGACCTGTCTTAAAACATATCATTCAATCTTGAATAAGCTAAGAATATTTTGGGGCAAATTTTTAAAGACATAGAAATTTTTTTGTTAAAAAGTCGAATAATTTGACACATTCAACATTATGAATAATTAAAAAATAATGAATTTTTCGAGACTTCGCCTGAGCGAAACAAAACAATAACGTCGAAATCCGCCAAAATTGTTCATCTTTTAATAGTCTTGTTTAGTTTAATTTCTAACGTATATAAATGTAGATAAAAAAAAAGTTCAATATTGATAAGATAGCGACTAGAAAACAAAAAAACAAACAAACAAAAAAAACGAGTAGAGGTTTATTGCTTGTTTTTTGCGCCGTACTGGGTTTCCGGTTGTTTCTAAATATATAGATCTACCATCCGCCTGTACAGTAAATACTGCTGCTCTATCTGGTCTGGTGCCCCTGCTATCCACCTAGGGGTCCTTGACAAAATCCAACGTAGAATCTGTTATGTGATTGATCCCGACTTGGCAGCTCAGATACAGTCACTTTCTAACCGGCGAAATGTAACTTCCCTGTGTCTCTTCTACAAATATTTTCACGGCTTCTGCTTAGATGAACTTAGCTCACTGATGCCCGCTATATATGAATTTACTCGAGCCACAAGATTAGCAACTAGGTCCCACCCCTTTTACTGTGAAACCAATAAAATGTAAACGCGAATTCTACACCATCAGCTTCTTTTCTCGAACTTCCCGCCTGTGTAATTCCCTTTCGTATACTTGCTTCCCCGACAGCTAGAATCTCCAAGAATTTAAATGTAAAGTCAGTAGTCATCTCCTATCTCACTAACCTGCATCCTTTCTCTCATGCTCCTTTCTCCGTCTCATCAGTATTCTCATCCTTCTCTTACCCGCTTCCTGACACCCCCTGTAACCTGCCACTCTTTCTCATAACTTTCCTCCTATGTAACCCCCGCAAAACAGTGGCAATAAAATGCCTTGCTTGGGGCGATATGATTATAAAAAAAATTCTTATTCTACTCTATATTTCTAACTTCTTAGCCTAAACTCTAAATCATTTATAACAATGAACGAATTAGAGACATATCATAATAAATCATTTCATTTTTTAAGAGAATTTTAACATTTTTTCTTGAAATTCTTCTTGTTAAAAATAATTTTAACACATTCAACATAATGGATGAAAAATACTAAATTTTATAAAGTGTTTTTTTTTCGAGACTTAGCACGAGAAAAACAAATTTGGACAAAATAAAAAAAAACAGAGTGACATCAAAAACCGCAAAAATGTTCCCTCCTTTAATAGTCAGTTGCGCTAAATTTAATTTGTAATGTGTTAAAACGTAGGTAGAAATAAGTAAATATTGATAAGATAGCGAAGGTCAAAAAGCACTACGTGGCACCCTCAATCAGAAATGGCCGCCCCCTCAGGGATTCGGGGGTAGTACACGTTGGTTCTTCCGTGCCTCTTCAGGACGTGGATAATTATCAAACTGAGATAGATAGATAGATAGATAGATAGATAGATAGATAGATAGATATAAACTGACGATAGATAGATAGATAGATAGATAGATAGATATGAACAGACGGAGATAGATAGATAGATAGATAGATAGATAGATAGATAGATAGATAGATAGATAATGAACAGACTGATATATATATATATACACACACACATATATATATATATATATATATATATATGTGTGTGTGTGTGTGTGTGTGTGTGTGTGTGTGTGTGTGTATGTGTGTGTGTGTGTAAAGAATAGACTATGATAGACGTTTATTGAAAAATCTATGTGGCAAAAGGGATCCCAGAAGTGGATAAAAATATTCCAACGCTTGTGGATTGTTTATCAGGATAACGCTTTATTGATTACACTTTCATGAAATTGTCAGCTAAATGCTTCTGAGCAATTAACACGAGGATCATGAATCGATGTTATCGCGTTTAAATCTACTCTTTCATTTTTTTTTATATCCATAAATTTTTTTTTGGATGGATTAAACTTTAAATGTTAATTATTAACTTAGAAACCGAAGACATTTATCACATATGAACTTAGATTTCAGCTTTCACACACAATTCACCAATTTAATGCTGTAAGCATTTCAACTAATTGCGCTGTGAATATTTGAAATTCAAATTCGATTCGATTTTTGTAAAAGTTCAAAAGGCGTGTCGTAACGTTTCTTTTGCATATCCCTTGACTAAAAATCGACTGGCCTTCGATTTTATTAATATTTTTCTATTTCGATCTTAATTTGCATTGAAAGTCGAGAAACCAAGATTTTAGCCTAAATACACACATTTTTTTTTCTACAGTGCTTTATCAAGATGATCACCCGTAGCCAAATTGGTAACGGCACTCTTCAGCTATAGGAGTGATTTCTCTGGCGAAAATAGAGATTTCGATCCTTGGTGACATGAACAGTTTTAATTTAGTTGGATTTCTTATCCGGTTTTGATTAATTTTCATTGTTTAAAAAATAAAGAATAACGACTCAAACATGTATACCAATAAAAAATAATGTTTATAGTCATAGGAAATAATATCAGATTAGAAAATAATTTAAAAGTCCTTCCCTATCTATGTTAGATGTCAGCCAGTGCTTCGCGAACAAAATGTGGTGGAGTCCGGTCATACATGATGTACATGTGTCTTTGTATTAGTATCTGCAGTTTGTGCAATAATCCATCGGAAAAAGTTTTGCTTTGGTGGGTGATCATAGGGTAAAAGATCCTGCACACGTTGTAAATTATATGGATACAGGAGCTGCTCTTGAATTATCCTCCTTTTAGTACCATGAAATACTAAGGCCACTTCTGGACAGTCCGTAGAATGTGTTCTTAGTGTCAGACGGTCTTTCACTAGCCACAGTTTGTTGCCCTCCTTTTTAGCAATTCTTTAAAAATTATCAAACGATAAAAGGATAAAAGAAGGTGAGGATGGCGACATTTATTTGAATTTTTATATTTTTTGCTTCTTGTTTTTTACATAAACTGAAAATACCTAAACTACCAATGGGAAGGAAGACAATTTAAAATCTACTAGTGCTGTGATTTTCTTTCTTTTTCTCTTTCTTTGGTTTGAATGGTGATCCCTTGATCAGACCATACTCTTTTTTTCCAATTCACTAAAATCCACAGAGGGTTTTTTTTAATCATATCACCTCAAGCAAGGCGGTAACGCCACTGATGCGCAGGAGGCTACTTAAGAGTAAAAAGATTGGAAAAGAGAAAGCCGGAAACCACATCCTAAACAGGGAACAAGGGATGAGCCTCTTCACCTGTTCAATAGACGTGGGTGGAGTGTGAACCGGGCGATAGATAGATCTATCTACTCCAATTGAAAAAAAAGAAGTGAGAAGATTGGAAAAGAGAAAGCCGGAAACCACATCCTAAACAGGAAACAAGGGATGAGCCTCTTCACCTGTTCAATAGACGTGGGTGGAGTGTGAACCGGGCGATAGATAGATCTATCTACTCCAATTGAAAAAAAAAAGTGAGAAGATTGGAAAAGAGAAAGCCGGAAGCCACATCCTAAACAGGGAACAAGGGATGAGCCTCTTCACCTGTTCAAAAGACGTGGGTGGAGTGTGAACCGGGCGTACGCTAATGTATTTCGGTATCTACTGCACAACTTATAGACAGGGTACTTACCTAAGGAATCGTAACATTTAATATTACAGTATTTACATCGCATTAGAATGCAAGGATAGCGTAAGAGCTACCGCCACGATTAGAATCGGCAAATCGAATTCAAATTCATCCATCTCTTCTGCCTCCAGCTATAGGTCAAATAGCGTAGTAGATGGGTTCTTATAAAATTTTGGTGGAAGCCAATCTTAATGAAAAAAGTTTCTGAATTCCATACCGTGGAGAAGGCGGTAGGGAAACATTTCATTATATTTCCAAAGAATGAAGAGTAATTCTTTGTCTATATTTCTGAGATGAAGTATTGTAATTATTTACATTATTTACATTGCTCGGATTGTTGTCTTCATCTTTGTTGCCATATACGCACCGACATTCTTCTGATGATTAGAAGTTCAAACCAAACCATTGAGGTATTTTTCTTGTTCTACATGCCATGCCACTTTCGGATAACTTAGTTTCAGATATTTCCTTTAAGTAAATCAAGTGTCCAAGTACTCTTTTTCAACTCACAATTTTTGGGGTCAAGTTACAGGATTACTTCAACCAACGCTTTTATTCATTGGGCCATAGGTCATGAGGATCTAGTGACCTAACGCAAAAAATTGAGAGTTCAATAACTGGCTACAGCAGAGGCGAACAAAAATCTTAAAGATGGTGAGTTAAAGGGAGATAACTGATACTGAAAAATCTGGAAGTATCATGACCCATGGAACGAGAACAATCTACTCCCTGAATGAAATAAAGTTCAGTTCGAAATTCCTATCACCTGAAGAAGTTTAGAGCATACAAAACTCAAAACGTAATAAAAATGGCAACAAAAATTGGAACTACAGTCGAAACATTGTAAATAGTGTAAATGAATGGCAAATTCTCAGATAACATCCAAAAGAAAATCGTGGAGAGCCATAACTGTACACATCATGAGGGGCATGCCATTAAAAAAGTAAAGAAAGAAAGTGCAGAAGGTATAGGTTAGTGATGAGCAAAGAGATATTAAATTCCATTCGCATCTACCGGATTCTTTTTTGCACTCACACCCTTCTGAAAGGCATGAACTCATTTTTCTGTCTCCAGTTATGCGTTCAATAAAAAGAAATAATAATAATAAATAAATAAATAAAAAACAGACGAAGTTATCGGTGCTTTTGAAACGTCTAGTCAAAAAAGAGTTTTGTTTTTTTTTCATACCAAGCAAGGCAAGAAAGCCACGATGACACAATGAGTTATCGAGTGTTACTAAATATAATAAAATATACTATGAAGGGGAAAGGATAACAAAATAAGAAGGCAGAAAATAATGATTGATTTTGCATTTAAATTTTTAAAGATCAAAATTAAAGAGAGTTCCACAGGCGAGAAGTGGAAGAAGAAATTTTCAGCATAGAACTGACGATTACAACCAGACGTTTTAACTGTAAAATGAGCACTTTGAATTCAAAACCCCAGGAAAAACAATGTAAAATTATTACATTTGCATTACAACTGTATTTTTTCTTCAATTTTTATTTCATTTTTATCTTTTTTTACAGTGGTGTTCATCGTCTACGAGGCCCTGGTGTTAAGATTGTAGTGATTTGGAAGCGTCCTCCTGAGAGTCTGTTCTATTCAACTAGTACAGCGAGAATTTTCTGAGGACACTAGAAATTATGCCAGGATTCGTCATCGGAGGCCACAATTTAAACAACATAAGGTACGCAGATGGTACAGTGCTGATAGCAGGTACAGAAAGGGAAACCACAAGATCTCCTACAGAAGGTAGCTGAAAAGAGTGACAAGAAAGGACTACAAATAAACTGTAAGAAAACCGAATGCATGGTCATCAGTAAAAATGGCAGTCCAATATGCTAAACACAGGTCGGGGATACTAAAAGCAAGCAGGTATAAAAATTTAAATACCTTGAAACAGAAGACGGAAAGTGCGACACTGAGATCCGAAGGCGAATTGGCATGGCGAAGGAAGCATTCCAGAAGTTGAATAAAGTATTAAGAAACCGGAGAATTTCGCTCGAAAAAAAAAGAAGAAAGTAATGGATTGCTATGTGATGTCAGTTCTTCAATATGGCAGTGAATGCTGGACAATATCATCAAAGATGAAGGAAAAACTTGAAGCAAAAACTTGTTCTACAGAAGAATGCTGAGAATATCATGGATCGAGCATGATGAGGTCTTGGAAATGATGGAAACGAAAAGAAAATTAATACTGAGCATCAGGAAGACATAAATGAAGTTCCTGGGACATGCAGTGAGGAAGGAGGGATTGGAGAACCTGATACTAACAGGCCAGATAGAGGGAAAAAGGGACAGGGGAAAGCAGCGGATAACATATTTGAAGGACCTGATCAGGTGGATGATGGAACGAGGATTGCATGGTGTAACAGGAGAAAGGTGTGCTAAGTGCCAACAGGGACAGGGAGATGTGTAAAGCCATGATCGCCTACGTCCTGAAGGGACAGGGCACATAGAAGGAAAAGAAGAAGAAGAAGAAGAATAGGTATTCAACTTACGACCAATTATAAAAGCTTTTGTTGCATGATTGTTCTTTAACAGAAGCCGTATTAGTTTATTTTTCGTAATAATTTTAACGTCGAGTAGAGCAGTGTATATATATATAGTCATCCGCAGACAGATCTGTTTCGCTATATAACAGCTCATCAGTACGGTTAGACTCCGATTGCTTTTTACCCAAGATTGAAACCCGACCAAATTGGCGTCAGTCGGCGATTCTACCTCTGAGCTATGGGTAGAAGAAGGTAGACGTTTAGTGTGTGATATACTATGTAAACATACGCCAGTAACTGAGAGTGTTCTAATTCATTGCGAGAGTGGCTACTGTTTTTTCAAAGTCTACCATTCTTTCAGAGTGCTCAATCAAGGTGTGAGAGCGTAGAATCCGAAGACAGATCTGTTTCGCCGTATCACAACTCATCAGTACGGTTAGACATCCGATTGCTTTCTCTCTCTCTCTCTCTCTCTCTCTCTCTATATATATATATATATATATATATATATGTGTGTGTGTGTGTGTGTGTGTGTGTGTGTGTGTGTGTGTTCAAATGAAAATCAGTTTCACAACTTTAAACTAACATTGCCAGATGACGAGATAAAATCGCGAAACAGAACTTTCGGTGTAGCAATGTAAACTATTTTAATTTTAAATAAAAATTATATATATATATATATATATATATATATATAAAACAAATTTATATATATATAATAGTCCTACAATATAATTGTATTGAACACTTTTTAATACAACTGTGTACTGGTTAAATTTTATTATGACCAAAGACTAAGTAATTAAACAATGAATACTCCGACTGACACCAAATCTGTCGAGTTTCGATCCCGGCCAGAAGCAAGTGGATGTGTCTAGTCACACTGATGAGCTGTGACACAGCGAAACAGGCTTGTATGTGAATGACTAATATATATTCCCCCTCTGTCACGCTCATGGGAGAGTGACGGAGAGAGAGGGAGACAATAGCCAGGAAGCTTCGACTCAGTTCATTAAAGACAAAATTACGAGGCAGCGTCTATTTTTTTTTACTACCAGTTATTAAACTTTACTACCAGTTATTAAACTTTACTACCAGTTATGAAAGTGCTTCCCACGTATTTTCTTTTTAACACTTCTTTATTATTTCATTTTTCTGCAGAAATTATGAGTAGTGAAAAATATACATATATATATATCCTCTCTATTGCAATAATAAAGACCGATATATATATATATATATATATATA
The DNA here is from genome assembly GCA_037127315.1 of Ascarosepion bandense. NCBI lineage: Eukaryota > Metazoa > Mollusca > Cephalopoda > Sepiida > Sepiidae > Ascarosepion > Ascarosepion bandense. The sequence goes on along the minus strand of JBBBDQ010001281.1, from coordinate 644,983 downwards.
TATATATATATATATATATATATATATATATATATCCCTCCTTTCACGAGGCTTTGGATTATTTTTTCATGTCATAATGTATGGTACTTAATAGTAGCTACATTAATATATATGTTGCCGTCATTTTAGACGGCATATCGATATGAATATTTTGCCGTCATTTTTTGATGGCATGGGCCCACTCGTATATAAGAAACCACTATGTTTTTCCTTTCTTTCTTTTCTTTTTTCTTTTTCCGATTTTTTTTTTTTTTAGAAAATGCAATGAATACCAGCTGCGGATTAGAACAAAGATTAAGAACACCTCTTTTTAATTAATAAATGTTCAAAATAAAATTATAGTCTACGTCAGATGGAAAAAACATCTGGAACTTTATAAGGTATGGATAATTCAATCATTTTCACTTTGACGTAATACGATTGTTAGCAAACTCGTCTCGCAAATAGTTTATAACGAGTTCGAGCCTCACTGGGTACACCTTACTTCTGGTATCAAAATTAATCTCTTTAGCAAAGAAGTAATTCAATATTTATTTAGAAGCTAACGGATAGCCAGTCTATGCGGATAGGGTTCAATACTTATTGACGCTATTTTTGCTTTGTACTAAATCACTCGGAGGAAATGTACACCATTCGATACCTAGAAGTTTTGACAAAATTATCTCGTCACTGTTATGTTATATTAACGCAATTCTTACAATCTTTGCCAACCTCGACAGTAGATAAGTAGATCGCGCTTTTCGCCTCAATAAAAATATAGACGAATTGTTAGATTTTATAAACAGAAGACAAGAACAACGTTATTATTAAATTTACAAATTAATATTTCACGAAGTGTTTTTCTTATGTAATGAATATGCATGAACGAGTATATGAATAAACAGTGATACTAGATGGCGCTGCTGAAACAAGTCAATTATATGACTCATGGGCGCATGCGTTGAAGAATTACGTACTTGGAAACTTAATAAAAGTTCTTTTGTTCTTGATTTGTTATTTTTGTTCATTTTTTTTGTTGTTTTGTTTTTGTTTTTGATAAACAAAAATCAGCCTTGAGGAAAATTGTTTTTTTTAAAATGGGTTACTCTCCTTTTTCAGCTTCTTTCATTTCAATGCTTTTCTCTTGATTATTTTTTTTTCCTTTACTCATATTTTTTCTTAATTTTCAATAATTATTTACTTATTATTTCTCCCTTTCAGATCATATTTAGATAATATTACAATATATATTTTCCTTCGTTGCTTTACCATTCTACCTATCATTTATTCACGCGTGGACACACACACACACACACACACACACACACACACACACACACACACACACACAGCGCCTTGGTCATTGCCGAGATGTATAACAACTTGAGAGTATCAGGTGTCGATAGCTCGGATGTGCGGATGGTGCAACGGACAATGACTCGGAATTGTTAAATCGGAGATCCGAGGATCAATTCCAATTTGGGGTCGTTCTTGTACAGCGAGACTATTCTGAGAACCCTAGAAGTTATGCCAGGATTCGTCAATGGAGGCAAGAATTTAAACAACATAAGGTACGCAGATGATACAGTGCTGATAGTAGACACGGAAAGGTAACTACAAGACCTTCTACAGAAGGAAGCTGAAGAGAGTGACAAGAAAGGATTACAAATAAACTGCAAGAAAACCTAATGCATGGTCATCAGCAAAAACAGCAACCCAAAATGCCAAATACAGGGGAGGGACACTAAAAATCAAGCAGGTACAAAAATTTAAATCCCTAGGAAATGTTCGAACAGAAGACGGAAATCATCTGCGTACCTTATGTTATTCAAATTGTGGCCTCTGATAACAAATCCTGGCATAACATCTAGGGTCCTCAAAATAATCTCGCTGTACAAGTTGAAAAGATCCGGTGAGAAGACACATCGTTGTCTTACGCCCCAGTTGACCTAAAACTGACCGTATGATGAAAGAAAGAAAACTAAAGCAGTTGTTTAAATGAATTTGGTAAACGGTGTATATCTGACATACAGAGCGGATCAGCTTTATTTGTGGAGTCGTTGGCCATCTACACATATGGGTTAGACTCCATAGCTATGTATGTAAATAAGAGGGTGATGACACAGCGGTGTTAGACTGAGGTCATTGACTGGGGCCAAAGTTCCATCTGATAGAATCAATGTCCGCCACTAAGTCGAGCCTTCATATATCGGCAGTGATTTAACCTGGAACAGTTCTCCAAGTATACTCGAATTCAAATTACTCATTTTACAGTTGAAACGATTGGTTATAGCCGTAAGTTCTATGCTCGTAGTTTCTTTTATATCACTTCTCGCCTGTGGAACTCCCTTCAATCGTTATCTTTTGTCTTCTTAATTCTTCTTGTTTATTACCCTTTCCCCTTCTCAATATATCTAAACTTATTTAAAATGGAACATTGTCTGTGTGTGTGTGTGTGTTCGTTACCTATAGACTCCAAAACGGCTGAACTGATTTTCTTGAAAATTTATACAATTGTACTATAAGCGTCTGTGAGTGTTCTTAGCTAGGTTTTGTGTTGGGGTACTCCCGATAAATATCGAAAATCGATAATCGAAAAAATCAGGTTATGGAAGGCGTGTTCCGATTTTAATCAAATTTCATACACTCATAGACAAAGATATAAGAAACAATATTCAGAAGTTTCAAGGTTGCAGTTCTTACAATAGTGCAGAAAATTTGATATCAATATCAGGAAATCAAAATTTGACTTACATCCATTCATTTTTCTTTCCGTCTACGGTTTCGCTTTAACTGGAAACAACTATTGCTTTTTAGTCTTTCGTGCCAACGTCCAAAGAGTCTGAGCTCCAGGACCATGGATTAGTTTTAAAGATTTCATTACACGCGAGCAACGCCGGGCTATACTGCTAGTTTTATTATATTTACTAACATTTGGTAACTTATTGTGTCATCGCGGCTTTATTGCCTTACTTGGTGTGAAATAACCAAAAACAAAAAAAGTTTGTTCTCTTAGATGTTTCCAAAGGACCAAGAGCCTAGTCTATTTTATTGTTTTTGTTGAACGCATAGCTGGGGGGGGGGGGCAGAAAAATGAGTTCATGCCTTTCGCAACGGTATTAGTGCGAAAGAGAATACGGTAGATGAGACATCTACCGTATTTAAACAATGATCGCTTTCTAGCGTGTTTAGTCACCTTTCCTTCGAGTAACAGTTGAAAGGCTGATACCAACAATATTCTTGTTCTTTCTGTAAGGCTTGCCAGTGTGTTCGTGCAGCTTTACAATTTTCGAATAACGTCTATCGCAGAAAATGGCTGTAGGACAACGAATCGACAGTCCGGACAACCATGTCTGGGTGTGGTAAAAATCTGATGCAATCACGAATGGCGCAATGTTTTTCAAGGCTAACAAATTTTATCATACATCTCAAAAATGGATTCATATTACAGTACACCACTGCAAATTTAAACAATGATCGCTAATATGTCTTTGCTCGTCAATAACCGATACCTACCGCAGTTTTTTTTAAATTTTTAATGTCATGTCCTTTCAGGAAGTGTACATCTATGGCTCTCCTCGATTTCCTACTTTTCATTTATAACCTACGTTAACCTGACATATTTTAAAATTAACACCAATATTCGTGAAGATGGAAATTCACAATTTAAAAGACCTAAACTGCCAAATGATAGACTTAACTATCGCCCGGTTCACACTTTACCCACGTCTTTTGAACAGGTGAAGAGGCTCATCCCTTGTTTCCTGTTTAGGATGTGGTTCACGGCTTTCTCTTTTCCAATCATTTTACTCTTAAGTAGCCCCATGCACATCAGTGGCGTCACCGCCTTGTTTTGGGTGATATGATTTAAAAAAATCATCCGCCAATCTTGGCTATGATTTAGAAATTCAAAGAGAAATGGCAAAAATGTTGGCGATCTGTTAATTCTTTTTCTATGTGCCCTGTCTCTTCAGAAAGTTGGCAAACTAACTTTTTGTTTCATAATCATTTCACCCCAAGCAAGGCAGGAACACCACCGATGCGCATGGTGTTACAGCGAGAGAAAAAAACCAAGCTACAGGTGATACTGAAGAAAAGATAGAAGGATGGGAATCAAAGAGATAGACGATGACAACAGCCTGTTCTTTGAAGCGCTTAATAATTTTTGTCTCTATGTGTAGCAGTGTCTCTATAGGGAGCTGGTTAATGTTTCTTTGGGTCGGCCTTGTGTCATACTTAACTGAACTGCCTACAGCTTACAAGTTTTTTGCAGAATTAACATCAGAATTACCAGAAGGTTTTCGTCGTTATCAGAAGATTGGTTGCAGGTTGGAATGTGTGCAATAGTGTGGAATAGTGTAAGAATAAAATATACATTTTGAATGTTAGAGTAGGGATTTATTAACAGAAATGAATAACAAGAATTCGTAAAAATTAAGGTTCAATTAAAAAGTTTAGGGTATCAAGAGTTGTAGAAAATGTTCGTAGTAGTAATGTAGGTATTTAAAATGTCCGCAGAAGTTTAAAGCTCATGGCTGTGTAGTAGCAGAATGTAAAGCCTTTCTTCCTTCTTTTTGATAAGTCGTGAGATATATATATATATATATATATATATATATATATATATTAAAACAAATGAAGAAGTTGTACTTAACGCGTCCATTTGTTCTTTCTGGCAGCGTGGAGTTAAAAGGGAAAAACGAAAATTGAAAGAAGAGGTCGAATGAAACTGTGACGTGCTCTGCGTCCGGGTCGGCTTCTATAATTTTCTTTCGTTACGTTGCCACGAGATCCTCAGTTAACCGCTCCCATGTCGAACTGTCTTTAACAGGTTAGCGACGTGGTTTGATAGCGACACTTCTCATGATGATGGCTCCAGAGATGATGGCTCTAATTTCTTTTCCATTACAGCAGAACCGGGTTTACGAGATATATCTGCTAAACCCTGAATTTTCGTTAGGTATGTCATGCACTGGTTTCCTCTGCCCATCTCCCCTTCAATATGTCCTGCGTGTGTGAAATTTTCTAAAAACAAAACGGACTCCCACTTAATATACTCCTGTTCATTTTTTGAATTAAACAACTTGTAAATTTGGTTTTATTTGAAAGGTTAGAAACTATTAAGTTTTGAGCGAGTCTTTTCATTAGTAACCCCAGCTCACAGTCTTTAGAAAAATAAACCCGAATAAAATTAAGGAAAATCAGAATTAATCGTATTGGGTTTTCAAATGTAAACAAATCTGACAGCACGCTTTTAGGTACCTCCACTCAATTGCCAAAAAAACAAAAAAAAACAAAAAAAAAACTGCATAGCATGATGTTAAAAGGGCTCAAAATTAATAAAAACAAAGTTTTATCATGAAAATGTTTATGCTATTATTAAGAGGAAAGATCAGTTTTTGTTGAAATTATTATTATTTTAATGTTTTAATCCTTTCTAAGACATTCGAAATTTCAGTTAAAATTTCTTTTTTGTTTTCGTCAGCGATTTACGCTGTGTTTACGTAATGTCACTAGTAAGCAAAACGTAATATTACGTAAGTCGTTTTTTGGCGTTGAAAAACATATTAATTTGAAAAATATCGCAAAAATCAACTAATTGCCTGATTTTAATTAAAATTTCAGGAATTATTCACAAATGAATTAAATTATTTATGCAATTATTTTTTTTAGAAAATCTTGTTAAAAATATATATATATATTATTCTGTTACCTCCCACTTTAAGTAATTTCATAAAACTTCTATAAAATACATTATATATACAAATTCGTTATTTATTAGTTAAATGCAGAACTCATTATGAAATGTAAATCATGCAATTTTTTTCAATTAAGGGACCCTATTTCCGAAAACCTGCTCCGAATAGTAAAATTCATTAAAACTAGGCTATTTTTAATGTAGATGAAGTTTTATTTGATTTTATAAATAATATAATTTTTGGATATCATTTACTGAAGAAAAAATTTCGATGAATAGTGAATTTTATACGAATTGTTTTCCTTTTTTTCTTTGCTAATTAAAGTTTCAAACATATTTTAAATTTATTCCAGTTACTCAGTGTCTTCGGTAATTAATTCATTAAAAATAGACTTTATTTACAAATAAAAAAAATCATAAGCTTGATACAAATCATTTATAATTATTACTTTTAAAATAATTTCTAATTTTTTTATTATGTTAAAATACACATTTTCTTTTACTATGGAAACTTATAAGAAACTTATCATTAAAAGGTCACATGTTTTAAGAGTTGTTTTTTTTACGAAATGCTAAACTGGGTTATGTCAACTTTTGATCACCATACATTGATTGGTGGGTGTTGTCATCACCTACTTAAAAGGTCAACGAGTCAGACCTTTGTGACTAAGAAATAATTTTATTCTAAATTTCATATCATGAACAAGTAATATTTGTTTCAAATCAGATTAATTTAACTTTAAATTTGATAATTTTCCAAAAATAATGATGAGTGAGGGGTGTATATTTTATTTTTGCAAGATTTTTAAAACCGAGAATTAACTTTTGTTTACAAATGTGTCAATCGCTCAAAAAAAAAAAAAAAATGACCTAAAAATTGAAAATTAAAAAAATCTCATTTATCTCAATTAGATAAATGACCGCTTGGTACTACCAGGTACTGTGAATTTGGAGGTGCGGGTGGTGCAATGGTTAATGGCTCGAAATTGTTAATCGGAGAGACGAGTTCCAATTTCAATTGGGTTCGATATATTCACTTTGCGCATGAAACCCATTAGGAAATATCTAAATGCACCTGTTCTTACCATATGGTCTTCTTCTTCTATGTGCCCTGTCCCTTCAGGACGTAGGCGATCATGGCTTTCCACATTTCCCTATGCCTGGTGGCTCTGAGCACGCCTTCTCCTGTTACATCATGCAATCCTCGTTCCGTCAGCCACCTGATTAGGTCCTTCAAATATGTTATCCGCTGGTTTTCTCTGTCTCTTTTTTCCCTCTATCTGGCCTGTTAGTATCAGGTTCTCCAAGCCCTCCTTCCTCATTGCATGTCCCAGGAACTTCAGCTGTTTCTTCCTGATGCTCAGTATTAATTTCCTTTTTGTTTCCATCATTTCCAAGACCTCATCATTGCTCACATGCTCGATCCATGATATTCACAGTATCCTTCTGTAGAACCACATTTCAGTTGCTTCAAGTTTTTCCTTCATCTTTGATGATATTGTCCTGCATTCACTGCCATATTGAAGGACGGACAGCACGTAGCGATCCTGTACTCTCTTTTTTGTTTCAAGCGAAATTGTCCTGTTTCTTAATACCTTACTCAACTTCTGGAATGCTTCTTTCTCCATGCCAATTCGCCTTCGGATCTCTGTGTCGCACTTTCCGTTCTCAGTTATAACATTTCCCAGGTATTTAAATTTTTGTACCTGCTTGATTTCCCCGACCTGTATTTGGCATTTTGGGCTGCCCTTTTTACTGATGACCATGCATTCGGTTTTCTTGCAGTTTATTTCTAGTCCTTTCTTGTTACTTTTTTCGTCTACCTTCTGTAGGAGGTCTTGTAGTCTCCCTTTCGTGTCTGCTATCAGCAATGCATGGTCACTTGACGTTAAAACATCTTTTCCCGGACAATCACCGAGGTTAAGCAACGTCGAGCCTGGTTAATGCTTAAATGGGTGAACTCTAGGAATACTAGGTGCTCTAATCTTCACGGTGCGTGTGGTGTAATGAATAATGTTTCGAAATTGTTAATTTGAGAGCCGAGTTCCAATTCCAGTTGTGATCGTTATATTCACCTATGTGCAAATACACTTGGGAAAGTTGTGAATCCACATCTTTTTCCCCATCTATGGGTTAATTATTAAAACTTATATCAGTAAAACCGTTATTATCTCCAAACCAAAATTGCGGTAAAAATATTTAGATTTTGGCATTAAATAACTCATAGAGTGTAACATGTTGCTAAACAAAAAAACAAAAAAAAAAAAACCCAACAAAAAATCAACCAAATCATTAAATATTAAAACGGTCTTAATTCAAATCTTATGCCTCATGGAACTAATTTTTAAGATGTGAACAAATTGGGCAACCCTAGCCCTTAGAAACCCAAAATGTCTTAGAAACCCAAAGTAGTAAAATGTTGGGGATTTGTTTCTTTTTATATTTTATTAGGTTGCCATACATGAAATGACGCATTTTAGGGTTAGTCGTTGTGAATATAGGCTCGGAACGAAAAATCGAGGAGCCGAATTCGAATTCCTTGCATTTACTTACGTTCAAATGCCCTTGGGAAAGGTATTAATCTGTCTTTTTCCTCCAGTTATTGGTTAAATAACAGGACAGATTGGGTTCTATAACCTTGGCTGGCAACCAGTCTACCGCAGAATGTAATGGCAACCTACTGCGTGATAATCTATCAAGACAAGATCGCCGAAGCATTTATCATGTATGGCACTTAACTGACTGATATGAACAATACACTAATATTTCCAATATCAAATATATACGGTCTTGGGTGTGACGGTAAACTGTATACGGCAGCAAGGCCTCTGATCTCTTAATTGCTCTTGTTCTCAGGTCCACCCCGACCCAGAGTGATAGCAATTGTTAGAGTCTCAGCTATGGGCAAATAATTAACCCCCAAACTGGGATCAATCGTTATTATATAAGTTTAGATATACATCTTTGAAGGAGAAATATTACCAACAATACATTTTTGTAGGAAAAATTTATTACTATAATAGATTTTTGAAGGAAGAAAATGTTACCAGCAATACATTTTTTTCATACAAAACTAGAAGACATCTTCAGTTTTCTAAAAAAAACAAAAAAACAATATCAAACTCTGACTAAATCAACCTTCTTACTATATAAGCTAACATTAAAAAAAATACCTTACACCTCACCATTTTGCCATTAAATAACTCACAGAGGTTGAGATGCCGTTAAACAAAACTCAAACCTAAACTCAAATATCTACACTTATATTGACAATATCTAAACTTATTTATAAATGGAACTGTGTGTGTGTGTCTCTCTCTCTCTCTCTCTCTCTCTCTCTCTCTCTATGTGTGTGTCCGTTACCTATAGACTCCGAAACGGCTGAAGCGATTTTCTTGAAAATTTACACATTTGTACTATAAGTGTATGCGAGTGTTCTTAGTTAGGTTTGTGTCGAGGTACCGCCGATAAATCTCGAAAATCGATAATCGAAAAAATCGGGTTATAGAAGGTGTGGTCCGATTTTAATCAAGTTTGATACACTCATAGACAAAGACATAAGAAACGATATTCAGAAGTTTCAAGGTTGAAGTCTTTACAATAGTGCAGAACATTAGATATCGATACCAGGAAATCAAAATTTGACTTACATCCATTCATTTTTCTTTCAGTCTACAGTTTCGCTTTAACTGGAAACAATTATTTCTTTTTAGTCTTTAGTGCCAACGTCTGAGTCTGAGCTCTAGGACCATGGATTAGTTTTAAAGCTTTCATCACACCCGAGCAACGCCGGGCTATACTGCTAGTTATATATATGCAGAAAAATCTGACTAAATCAACCTTCTCACTATAAACTAACATTAAAAAAAAAATTACCTTAAACCTCACCTTTTTGGCATTAAATAACCCACAGAGGTTGAGATGTCGTTAAACAAAACTCAAACCTAAACTCAAATATCTACACTTATACACTCCACCCATGTCTTTTGAACAGGTGAAGAGGCTCATCCCTTGTTTCTTGTTTAGGATGTGATCCCCGGCTTTCTTCATTTCTTTCTTTTTTCCAATCTTCTTTCAGTATTTTTTTCTTTTCTCTTTTTTTTTGTTCTCAATTGGAGTAGATAGACTTAACTATCGCCCGGTTCACATTCCACCCACGTCTTTTGAACAAGTGAAGAGGCTCATCCCTTGTTTCCTGTTTCGGATGTGGTTCCCGGCTTTCTCTTTTCCAATCATTTTACTCTTAAGTAGCCCCATGCACATCAGTGGCGTCACCGCCTTGCCTGGGGTGATATGATTAAAAAAAAAAAAAAATTGACAATATCGTATATATGCAGGAAGACAGTAGATAACAATTGGCATTGTATTTAAATTTTTGAAAATCGAAGTTGACCAGAATGCATAGAAACCAGAAGAGAGTTCCACCTGCAAGAAGTCCAATTTTTTAATTAATTAATCCTGTATGAATCTGAGATTTGATCCAGGTTCATAATTAGTCACTGGAAGTTTGTCGACTTGATTCTTGTTCAAAAGGCCATTGGATTTTTGTCACGAATTCTTTTCGTGTAGCGAATCCGGCTACACTGGAAGGATCAGTGCTACTAAATGCCGAATTCTTCTATTTTCATGTGCCATGTATCTTCAGGACATAGGCGCTCATAGCCCTCCACATCTTCCTGTTCCTTGTGTTTTTAATATAATTTGTCTTGTTATTTCTTGTTATATAATTTGTCTTGTTATACTCCCAAAACCTGCTGTACAATCCATTGGCTGAAGTCCATCAAGTATGTCAAGCGCTGGGAAAGACTTTTATCCACCCTGTGAATATCAGATTCTCCAACCTTTCTTCCTCATTACGTGTCCCAGTCTCCTTTTTTGTTTCCATTCTCTCTTAAACCTCGTCGTGGTATCCTCAGCATTCTTCTATTGTACTGCATTTCTGTTGATCCTTCATTTTCGAGGAGATTGTCCAGCATTTACAGCTATATAAAAATTGATTTTCTAAGCGCCGCTGAAATGTGGCACAAGGCCAAAAATATGTGGTAGCCAGTGAGGATCGAACTTATTGCTCAGTTTCAATAGGTTCTAGTGAGAGAAGCTTGCTAACCATTACACTACGTCGAAGTGCCCTTGCGGCCATATCAAAGAACAGGTATTACGTAAGTACTCGTTTCCAACGAAATTTTCGTCTCTCAATACTTTACTTAACTTTTGGAATGTTTCTTTGGCTATGCCAATGCACTTTCGGGTTTCGGTCCTGTTAGAACACTCTTCAGGTATTTAAATTTCTGTACTTGTTTGATTTTAGTATTCCCGACCTATAATTGGCATTTTGTGGTGCAGTGGATATCGACTCGGAAAAACAAATCGAGGTGCCGTATTTGAATTCTTTGCATTTACTTACGCACAAATATCCTTGGGAAAAGTATTAATCCGTCTTTTTAACCGTTATCTATCCAACATATCCTCATAAGCTACAATTCTCACATCCATAAAACAGCTATATTCAGTAACTCTCTAATTTCAGTAGACCTTGGATCTTGTATTGGGGGAACAATATCCCATAAATAAAAGCAAATCGTAGATTAATAAAATCAGTTATTATTGTTCGTATGGTTAGGTCTTGAAGGCTGTCACAATGCGTTTAATAAAATAAAGGAAGGTAAAGAAGTTCTTAGGTATGACTTATTTATTATGTCTACGGCTATATCGTGTTGAATAACATCACCGAACACCGAAGTTAATCAACATCGAGCCTGGTCAGTACTTAAATGGGAAAACGTAAGGACCAAGAATGGTCCACCGGTCCTCCAGGTTTGGGGGTTGGGTGCAGGGCTAACAACCCTGCCCCGTAAAAACAGTTTGTTACAGAAGCAGCAACAAAAAGTTGCTGCCCTATGCACCATCTGGGTGTGACGGATAAATGATGATGATGACTTATTTATTATGCATTAAGATTTCGAGATCAAAATCTCATCTTCAGAATATCAGAGAAGCGTGTGTCTGTCCGAATGAGTCCGTGTCTTTCAAGGAATGGTCATTCCTGGCTGCTACTGCTGTCATTAATTGTAGTGAGAGCGCGTGCGTGTGTGTGCGTGTGTGTGTGTGTGTGTGTATGTGTTAGAGCATATATGTATGTGTGTGTGTATGTGTTTATGGTATATATATATATATATGTGTGTGTGTGTGTGTGTGTGTGTGTGTGTGATTTACAGTTGGGACCTTTTTCTGGTCTGATGATATCAGTTTGCTTTAATATGTGGTTTATCTAAATATGTGTGACCTGACCGTTAGTTTGACTTTTGTCTAAGTTGAAGAGGATTTGTTTTATTACGGTTGTTTTATCTATCTGCTATATCTCGTGGTGTGTGCGTGTCCGTGACTGTGTCATATGCGTATACTTATTGCAATTTATTTTACTTTATTTTGTGTGTGTGTGTGTGTGTGTGTGTGTTGCGGTGTATAGTGTGTTATAGGCATCTCCACTACTTTGCGGGGAGAAACAGCAGAACGTAATGCAAATGGCCACAAACTTAATGAAAACAAAGTTCTATCGTTGATGTCATTATTAAGTAGTTATTATTTTCAGAACAAATTTTTGCAGTAATTCGTATTTTTATGTCCATCGAAAATATTCGTCAGAAATATGGCAACTGAATATCAGTGTTGGTTCGTACATCAAAAACCTGTCCACAATCAATCAAGTCTTTTATTCATTTATTTGTTTTTGCAACAGAAAGAGATCGTCAAATGCACTGGTGGATGGGAATAGGACATCACCTTTGGGAAACAAACGGTAGACGAATCAGCGAAAGAATCGACCAGAAAAACGGCCAACCGTGAAGAGCAGGAAGCGAGGGAGAAAAGAGAGGGGGGGGGAATCTGAAAATATGATTTTGTTGACCGAAGAAAGCGCAAAATCAGGAAATAAGTAGGAAATATTGTAGAAGAAGAAGAAGAAGAAGAAGAAGAAGAAGGACAAGGAAAAGTAAGAAGAGAGAGGAGAAGAAGAAGAAGAAGAAGAAGAAGAAGGACAAGGAAAAGTAAGAAGAGAGAGGAGAAGAAGGAGAAAGAAAAAGAAGAAGGAGAAGAAGAAGAAGAAGAAGAAGAAGAAGGACGAGGAAAAGTAAGAAGAGAGAGGAGAAGAAGGAGAAAGAAAAAGAAGAAGAAGAAGAAGAAGAAGGACAAGGAAAAGTAAGAAGAGAGAGGAGAAGAAGGAGAAAGAAAAAAGGAGAAGAAAAAAGGAGGAATAGAAAAAGAAGAAGGAGGAGTAGAAGAAGAAATAGCAGTAGAAGAAGAAGGACGAGGAGAAGTAAGAAGTGGGAGGCGGGGACGGAGGTAAAAAAGAAGGAGAAAGAGAATAATTAGAAGGAGTAGGGTGAAAAGAAGATGAAGAAGGAGCGGAGAAGAAGAAGAAAAAGGAGTAGAAAAAGAAAGATGGGGAGCAGGAGGAGAAAGAGTAGAAAAGGAAGGAGAAGGAGGTGAAAAAGGGAAGGAGGGAAGAAGAAGCAAGAGAATAAGGAGTAGTGTGAGAAAAAGATGAGGAAGGAGGGGAGAAGAAGAAGAAGAAGAAGGAGGAGGAGGAGGAAGAGAAGTAGTAGAAAAGAGAGGAGGAAGAGGAGGAGAAAAAGGAGTAGGCAAATATTAAAAAGGGGTAGGGTGAGAAGAAGAAAAAGAAGAAGGCGGAAAAGGAGTAGAAAAAGAGGAGGAGAAGGAGGAGTAGAAAAAAGAAGAAGAGCTGAAAATGGTGTGGAATAAAAATCAAAATGGAAAGAAAACACGATTTAAAATAATTGGCAATATTAGCAAGAATTATTATTATTATTATTATTATTATTATTATTAGTAGTAGTAGTAGTAGTAGAAGAATTACTAGTATTAGTAAAGGAAGAATAATAAATAATAGTAATAACAGAAGACAGTCAGTCATTTAAGTGCCATACGTGATACACGCTTTGGGCGATCATGTCTCGAAAGAGACATAACTGACTGGGTAGAAGATTATCCCGCAGTAGGTGGCTATTGCTTTCTGTGGTAGACTGGTTGCCAGCCAAGGCTGTAGAACCCAGTTTGTCCTGTTATTTAACCCGTAAGTGAATGCAAGGAATTCAACTGGAATTCGAACTCGGCTCCCCGATTTCTCATTCCGAGTCAATATGCACTGCAGCACAACGCACGTCCCAATAACAGAAGACCAAGTGGAAATGATAGTAGAAGGAGATGAAGAAGTAATAGTACAAGAGGAAAGAGAATTAGTTATAGATGAAGTAGTAGTATTAGTATAAAGAAGAACAATATGTAGTAGTAGAAGTAATAGTAGGAGGAAGAGAAGCAGTAAATCTAGTAGTAGTATGAAGAGGAAGAAGCAATAATAATAGGTGGGGGTGGGGAAGAAGTATAAGGAGAAGCTGTAGTAGGAGGAGGAGCAGACGAAGAAGGAACAATAATAGTAGCAGGATGAGGTGTAGGAGTAGAAATAGTAGTAATAGTAGTAGGAGTAGAAGAAGAGGGAGGAGAAGTAGTAGTAAATTGGTAACAGTAAGACTGGAAGCAACCGAAATGTAGTTCTACAGAAGGATACTGAGGATATCAAGGACTGAACGATGAGGTCTTGGAGAGGCAGGAAACGGAAAGGAAACTGATAATTAACATTAGGAAAAGACAGCTGAATTTCTGCGACAAGTAATGTGGAAAGAAGGCTTGGAGAATCTGATACACACGGGACGGATAGAAAGACAGGGGAAAGCAACGCGTGACATATTTGATGGGCTTGAGCAAATGGATGGCAGAGTAGGGTTTTGGAGGGGTAATAGAAGAAGGAGTGTTAACAGTTACAAGGGATAGGGAGATGTGGAAGGCCATGATTGCCTAAGTCCTGAAGAGTCACGGTACATAGGAAAAGAAGAATTCTAAAAAATAAAAAAATAAAAACTAGTGGTAGTGGTAGTAATAGCAGAAGTAAGAGGTGGAGAAAAAGATAGAGCAGGAGTGGTAGTAGCAGAAAAAATTAGTAGAAGGAGTAGTCGTAAAAAGAGGAGAAGATGTGATAGTAGTAGTATTAGTAGAAGAAAATCCTCCGCCTAACTCCTTCACTAGGCCTCAAGTGGAATGACTAGATCGAATTCATAGCTAAATCTGCTGCTAAGAAGGTCTGTTCACTGTGTAGGTCCAGGAAGTTTTTCCCGTTTGAATCCATCAAGCACATATATAAATATACAATCCTCCTGTGTATTGAATACTGCTGAATTCTGGTTGAGTGCCCCTGCTATTCACCTCGGGGTTCTTGACAAAATCTAACGAAGAATCTGTAATGGTGATCGATCCCGATTTTGTAACGAGGCTGCAGTCACATTTCACTGGCGTAATATGTGTTTTCTACTTTCTGCTCCGATGACCTTAACTCACTGGTATCCCCTCTGGATGGATTTACTTGAGCTGTGAGACTAACAACTAAGTTCCAACCTTTTCATAATTAAACCAATAAAATGTAACCTCAAAATCTACCTTACCAGATTATTATCTTGCACCTCTCTGCCATATATTTGCTTCCCCAACGGCTAAACTACCGAAGAATTTAAATGTAAGGTGAAATGTCATCTCCTATCTCTCTGACTCGCATCCTTCCGTATATTTGCTTCCCCGACAGCTAAACTACCGAAGAATTTAAATGTAAGGTGAAATGTCATGTCCTATCTCTCTGACTCGCATCCTTCCGTATACTTGCTTCCCCGACAGCTAAAATACCCAAGAATTTAAATGTCAGGTGAAATGTCATCTCCTATCTCTCTGACTCGAATCCTTCCGTATACTTGCTTCCCCGACAGCTAAAATACCCAAGAATTTAAATGTCAGGTGAAATGACATCTCCTATCTCTCTGATTCGCTTCCTTCCGTATACTTATTTCCCCGACAGCTAAAATACCCAAGAATTTAAATGTCAGGTGAAATGTCATCTCCTATCTCTCTGACTCGCATCCTTCCGTATACTTGCTTCCCCGACAGCTAAAATACCTAAGAATTTAAATGTCAGGTGAAATGTCATCTCCTATCTCTCTGACTCGCATCCTTCCGTATACTTGCTTCCCCGACAGCTAAAATACCCAAGAATTTAAATGTAAGGTGAAATGTCATCTCCTATCTCTCTCACTCGCATCCTTCCGTATACTTGCTTCCCCGACAGCTAAAATACCCAAGAATTTAAATGTCAGGTGAAATGTCATCTCCTATCTCTCTGACTCGCATCCTTCCGTATACTTGCTTCCCCGACAGCTAAAATACCCAAGAATTTAAATGTTAGGTGAAATGTCATCTCCTATCTCTCTGACTCGCATCCTTCCGTATACTTGCTTCCCCGACAGCTAAAATACCCAAGAATTTAAATGTCAGGTGAAATGTCATCTCCTATCTCTCTGACTCGCATCCTTCCGTATATTTGCTTCCCCGACAGCTAAAATACCCAAGAATTTAAATGTCAGGTGAAATGTCATCTCCTATCTCTCTGACTCGCATCCTTCCGTATATTTGCTTCCCCGACAGCTAAAATACCCAAGAATTTAAATGTCAGGTGAAATGTCATCTCCTATCTCTCTGACTCGCATCCTTCCGTATACTTGCTTCCCCGACAGCTAAAATACCCAAGAATTTAAATGTAAGGTGAAATGTCATCTCCTATCTCTCTGACTCGCATCCTTCCGTATACTTGCTTCCCCGACAGCTAAAATACCCAAGAATTTAAATGTAAGGTGAAATGTCATCTCCTATCTCTCTGACTCGCATCCTTCCGTATACTTGCTTCCCCGACAGCTAAAATACCCAAGAATTTAAATGTTAGGTGAAATGCCATCTCCTATATCTCTGACTCGCATCCTTCCGTATACTTGCTTCCCCGACAGCTAAAATACCGAAGAATTTAAATGTCAGGTGAAATGTCATCTCCTATCTCTCTGACTCGCATCCTTCCGTATACTTGCTTCCCCGACAGCTAAAATACCGAAGAATTTAAATGTAAGGTGAAATGTCATCGCCTATCTCTCTGACTCGCATCCTTCCGTATACTTGCTTCCCCGACAGCTAAAATACCCAAGAATTTAAATGTTAGGTGAAATGTCATCTCCTATCTCTCTGACTCGCATCCTTCCGTATACTTGCTTCCCCGACAGCTAAAATACCGAAGAATTTAAATGTAAGGTGAAATGTCATCTCCTATCTCTCTGACTCGCATCCTTCCGTATACTTGCTTCCCCGACAGCTAAAATACCCAAGAATTTAAATGTAAGGTGAAATGTCATCTCCTATCTCTCTGACTCGCATCCTTCCGTATACTTGCTTCCCCGACAGCTAAAATACCCAAGAATTTAAATGTTAGGTGAAATGCCATCTCCTATCTCTCTGACTCGCATCCTTCCGTATACTTGCTTCCCCGACAGCTAAAATACCGAAGAATTTAAATGTCAGGTGAAATGTCATCTCCTATCTCTCTGACTCGCATCCTTCCGTATACTTGCTTCCCCGACAGCTAAAATACCGAAGAATTTAAATGTAAGGTGAAATGTCATCGCCTATCTCTCTGACTCGCATCCTTCCGTATACTTGCTTCCCCGACAGCTAAAATACCCAAGAATTTAAATGTTAGGTGAAATGTCATCTCCTATCTCTCTGACTCGCATCCTTCCGTATACTTGCTTCCCCGACAGCTAAAATACCGAAGAATTTAAATGTAAGGTGAAATGTCATCTCCTATCTCTCTGACTCGCATCCTTCCGTATACTTGCTTCCCCGACAGCTAAAATACCGAAGAATTTAAATGTAAGGTGAAATGTCATCGCCTATCTCTCTGAATCGCATCCTTCCGTATACTTGCTTCCCCGACAGCTAAAATACCCAAGAATATACATGTCAGGTGAAATGTCATCTATCTCTCTGACTCGCTTCCTTCAGTATAATTGCTTCCCCGACAGCTAAAATACCCAAGAATTTAAATGTAAGGTGAAATGTCATCTCCTATCTCTCTGACTCGCATCCTTCCGTATACTTGCTTCCTCGACAGCTAAAATACCGAAGAATTTAAATGTTAGGTGAAATGTCATCTCCTATCTCTCTGATTAGCATCCTTCCGTATATTTGCTTCCCCGACAGCTAAAATACCGAAGAATTTAAATGTAAGGTGAAATGTCATCTCCTATCTCTCTGACTCGCATCCTTCCGTATACTTGCTTCCCCGACAGCTAAAATAACCAAAAATTTAAATGTAAGATGAAATGTCATCTCCTATCTCTCTGGGTCGCATCCTTCCGTATACTTGCTTCCTCGACAGCTAAAATACCGAAGAATTTAAATGTAAGGTGAAATGTCATCGCCTATCTCTCTGACTCGCATCCTTCCGTATACTTGCTTCCCCGACAGCTAAAATACCCAAGAATATACATGTCAGGTGAAATGTCATCTATCTCTCTGACTCGCTTCCTTCAGTATAATTGCTTCACCGACAGCTAAACTACCCAAGAAATTAAATGTAAGGTGAAATGTCATCTCCTATCTCTCTGACTCGCATCCTTCCGTATACTTGCTTCCTCGACAGCTAAAATACCGAAGAATTTAAATGTTAGGTGAAATGTCATCTCCTATCTCTCTGACTCGCTTCCTTCCGTATACTTGCTTCCTCGACAGCTAAAATACCCAAGAATTTAAATGTAAGGTGCAATGTCATCTCCTATCTCTCTGACTCGCATCCTTCCGTATACTTGCTTCCCCGACAGCGAAAATACCGAAAAATTTAAATGTTAGGTGAAATGTCATCTCCTATCTCTCTGACTCGCACATTCCGTATACTTGCTTCCCCGACAGCTAAAATACCCAAGAATTTAAATGTAAGGTGAAATGTCATCTCCTATCTCTCTGACTCGCATCCTTCCGTATACTTGCTTCCCCGACAGATAAAGTACCCAAGAATTTAAATGTAAGGTGAAATGTCATCTCCTATCTCTCTGACTCGCATCCTTCCGTATACTTGCTTCCCCGACAGCTAAAATACCCAAGAATTTAAATGTCAGGTGAAATGTCATCTCCTATCTCTCTGACTCGCATCCTTCCGTATACTTGCTTCCCCGACAGCTAAAATACCGAAGAATTTAAATGTAAGGTGAAATGTCATCTCCTATCTCTCTGACTCGCAACCTTCCGTACACTAGCTTCCCCGACAGTTAAATACCGAAGAATTTAAATGTAAGGTGAAATGTCATCTCCTATCTCTCTGGGTCGCATCCTTCCGTATACTTGCTTCCTCGACAGCTAAAATACCGAAGAATTTAAATGTTAGGTGAAATGTCATCTCCTATCTCTCTGACTCGCATCCTTCCGTATACTTGCTTCCCCGACAGCTAAAATACCGAAGAATTTAAATGTAAGGTGAAATGTCATCGCCTATCTCTCTGACTCGCATCCTTCCGTATACTTGCTTCCCCGACAGCTAAAATACCCAAGAATATACATGTCAGGTGAAATGTCATCTATCTCTCTGACTCGCTTCCTTCAGTATAATTGCTTCCCCGACAGCTAAAATACCCAAGAAATTAAATGTAAGGTGAAATGTCATCTCCTATCTCTCTGACTCGCATCCTTCCGTATACTTGCTTCCTCGACAGCTAAAATACCCAAGAATTTAAATGTAAGGTGCAATGTCATCTCCTATCTCTCTGACTCGCATCCTTCCGTATACTTGCTTCCCCGACAGCGAAAATACCGAAAAATTTAAATGTTAGGTGAAATGTCATCTCCTATCTCTCTGGCTCGCTTCCTTCCGTATACTTGCTTCCTCGACAGCTAAAATACCCAAGAATTTAAATGTAAGGTGCAATGTCATCTCCTATCTCTCTGACTCGCATCCTTCCGTATACTTGCTTCCCCGACAGCGAAAATACCGAAAAATTTAAATGTTAGGTGAAATGTCATCTCCTATCTCTCTGACTCGCATCCTTCCGTATACTTGCTTCCCCGACAGCTAAAATACCCAAGAATTTAAATGTAAGGTGAAATGTCATCTCCTATCTCTCTGACTCGCATCCTTCCGTATACTTGCTTCCCCGACAGATAAAGTACCCAAGAATTTAAATGTAAGGTGAAATGTCATCTCCTATCTCTCTGACTCGCATCCTTCCGTATACTTGCTTCCCCGACAGCTAAAATACCCAAGAATTTAAATGTCAGGTGAAATGTCATTTCCTATCTCTCTGACTCGCATCCTTCCGTATACTTGCTTCCCCGACAGCTAAAATACCGAAGAATTTAAATGTAAGGTGAAATGTCATCTCCTATCTCTCTGACTCGCATCCTTCCGTACAATAGCTTCCCCGACAGCTAAAATACCCAAGAATTTAAATGTCAGGTGAAATGTCATTTCCTATCTCTCTGACTCGCATCCTTCCGTATACTTGCTTCCCCGACAGCTAAAATACCGAAGAATTTAAATGTAAGGTGAAATGTCATCTCCTATCTCTCTGACTCGCATCCTTCCGTACAATAGCTTCCCCGACAGCTAAAATACCCAAGAATTTAAATGTAAGGTGAAATGTCATCTCCTATCTCTCTGACTCGCATCCTTCCGTATACTTGCTTCCCCGACAGCTAAAATACCCAAGAATTTAAATTTCAGGTGAAATGTCATCTCCTATCTCTCTGACTCGCATCCTTCCGTATACTTGCTTCCCCGACAGCTAAAATACCCAAGAATTTAAATGTTAGGTGAAATGTCATCTCCTATCTCTCTGACTCGCATCCTTCCGTATACTTGCTTCCCCGACAGCTAAAATACCCAAGAATTTAAATTTCAGGTGAAATGTCATCTCCTATCTCTCTGACTCGCATCCTTCCGTATACTTGCTTCCCCGACAGCTAAAATACCCAATAATTTGAATGTAAGGTGAAATGTCATCTCCTATCTCTCTGACTCGCATCCTTCCGTATACTTGCTTCCCCGACAGCTAAAATACCTAAGAATTTAAATGTAAGGTGAAATATCATCTCCTATCTCTCTGACTTGCATCCTTCCGTACACTTGCTTCCCCGACAGCTAAATTACCCAAGAATTTAAATGTAAGGTAAAATGTCATCTCCTATCTCTCTGACTCGCATCCTTCCGTATACTTGCTTCCCCGACAGCTAAAATACCCAAGAATTTAAATGTAAGGTGAAATGTCATCTCCTATCTCTCTGACTCGCATCCTTCCGTATACTTGCTTCCCCGACAGCTAAAATACCCAAGAATTTAAATGTAAGGTGAAATGTCATCTCCTATCTCTCTGACTCGCATCCTTCCGTATACTTGCTTCCCCGACAGCTAAAATACCCAAGAATTTAAATGTAAGGTGAAATGTCATCTCCTATCTCTCTGACTCGCATCCTTCCGTATACTTGCTTCCCCGACAGCTAAAATACCCAAGAATTTAAATGTAAGGTGAAATGTCATCTCCTATCTCTCTGACTCGCATCCTTCCGTATACTTGCTTCCCCGACAGCTAAAATACCCAAGAATTTAAATGTAAGGTGAAATGTCATCTCCTATCTCTCTGACTCGCATCCTTCCGTATACTTGCTTCCCCGACAGCTAAAATACCCAAGAATTTAAATGTAAGGTGAAATGTCATCTCCTATCTCTCTGACTCGCATCCTTCCGTATACTTGCTTCCCCGACAGCTAAAATACCGAAGAATTTAAATGTAAGGTGAAATGTCACCCCCTATCTCTCTGACTCGCATCCTTCCGTATACTTGCTTCCCCGACAGCTAAAATACCCAATAATTTAAATGTAAGGCGAAATGTCATCTCCTATCTCTCTGACTCGCATCCTTCCGTATACTTGCTTCCCCGACAGCTAAAATACCCAAGAATTTAAATGTAAGGTGAAATGTCATCTCCTATCTCTCTGACTCGCATCCTTCCGTATACTTGCTTCCCCGACAGCTAAAATACCTAAGAATTTAAATGTAAGGTGAAATGTCATCTCCTATCTCTCTGACTCGCATCCTTCCGTACACTTGCTTCCCCGACAGCTAAATTACCCAAGAATTTAAATGTAAGGTGAAATATCATCTCCTATCTCTCTGACTCGCATCCTTCCGTATACTTGCTTCCCCGACAGTTAAATACCCAAGAATTTAAATGTAAGGTGAAATGTCATCTCCTATCTCTCTGACTCGCATTCTTCCGTATACTTGCTTCCCCGACAGCTAAAATACCCAAGAATTTAAATTTCAGGTGAAATGTCATCTCCTATCTCTCTGACTCGCATCCTTCCGTATACTTGCTTCCCCGACAGCTAAAATACCGAAGAATTTAAATGTCAGGTGAAATGTCATCTCCTATCTCTCTGACTCGCATCCTTCCGTATACTTGCTTCCCCGACAGCTAAAATACCGAAGAATTTAAATGTAAGGTGAAATGTCATCGCCTATCTCTCTGACTCGCATCCTTCCGTATACTTGCTTCCCCGACAGCTAAAATACCCAAGAATTTAAATGTTAGGTGAAATGTCATCTCCTATCTCTCTGACTCGCATCCTTCCGTATACTTGCTTCCCCGACAGCTAAAATACCGAAGAATTTAAATGTAAGGTGAAATGTCATCTCCTATCTCTCTGACTCGCATCCTTCCGTATACTTGCTTCCCCGACAGCTAAAATACCCAAGAATTTAAATTTCAGGTGAAATGTCATCTCCTATCTCTCTGACTCGCATCCTTCCGTATACTTGTTTCCCCGACAGCTAAAATACCCAAGAATTTAAATGTTAGGTGAAATGCCATCTCCTATCTCTCTGACTCGCATCCTTCCGTATACTTGCTTCCCCGACAGCTAAAATACCGAAGAATTTAAATGTCAGGTGAAATGTCATCTCCTATCTCTCTGACTCGCATCCTTCCGTATACTTGCTTCCCCGACAGCTAAAATACCGAAGAATTTAAATGTAAGGTGAAATGTCATCGCCTATCTCTCTGACTCGCATCCTTCCGTATACTTGCTTCCCCGACAGCTAAAATACCCAAGAATTTAAATGTTAGGTGAAATGTCATCTCCTATCTCTCTGACTCGCATCCTTCCGTATACTTGCTTCCCCGACAGCTAAAATACCGAAGAATTTAAATGCAAGGTGAAATGTCATCTCCTACCTCTCTGACTCGCATCCTTCCGTATACTTGCTTCCCCGACAGCTAAAATACCGAAGAATTTAAATGTAAGGTGAAATGTCATCGCCTATCTCTCTGAATCGCATCCTTCCGTATACTTGCTTCCCCGACAGCTAAAATACCCAAGAATATACATTTCAGGTGAAATGTCATCTATCTCTCTGACTCGCTTCCTTCAGTATAATTGCTTCCCCGACAGCTAAAATACCCAAGAATTTAAATGTAAGGTGAAATGTCATCTCCTATCTCTCTGATTCGCATCCTTCCGTATACTTGCTTCCTCGACAGCTAAAATACCGAAGAATTTAAATGTTAGGTGAAATGTCATCTCCTATCTCGCTGATTAGCATCCTTCCGTATATTTGCTTCCCCGACAGCTAAAATACCGAAGAATTTAAATGTAAGGTGAAATGTCATCTCCTATCTCTCTGACTCGCATCCTTCCGTATACTTGCTTCCCCGACAGCTAAAATAACCAAAAATTTAAATGTAAGATGAAATGTCATCTCCTATCTCTCTGGGTCGCATCCTTCCGTATACTTGCTTCCTCGACAGCTAAAATACCGAAGAATTTAAATGTTAGGTGAAATGTCATCTCCTATCTCTCTGACTCGCATCCTTCCGTATACTTGCTTCCCCGACAGCTAAAATACCGAAGAATTTAAATGTAAGGTGAAATGTCATCGCCTATCTCTCTGACTCGCATCCTTCCGTATACTTGCTTCCCCGACAGCTAAAATACCCAAGAATATACATGTCAGGTGAAATGTCATCTATCTCTCTGACTCGCTTCCTTCAGTATAATTGCTTCACCGACAGCTAAACTACCCAAGAAATTAAATGTAAGGTGAAATGTCATCTCCTATCTCTCTGACTCGCATCCTTCCGTATACTTGCTTCCTCGACAGCTAAAATACCGAAGAATTTAAATGTTAGGTGAAATGTCATCTCCTATCTCTCTGACTCGCACATTCCGTATACTTGCTTCCCCGACAGCTAAAATACACAAGAATTTAAATGTAAGGTGAAATGTCATCTCCTATCTCTCTGACTCGCATCCTTCCGTATACTTGCTTCCCCGACAGCTAAAATACCCAAGAATTTAAATGTCAGGTGAAATGTCATCTCCTATCTCTCTGACTCGCATCCTTCCGTATACTTGCTTCCCCGACAGCTAAAATACCGAAGAATTCAAATGTAAGGTGAAATGTCACCTCCTATCTCTCTGACTCGCAACCTTCCGTACACTAGCTTCCCCGACAGTTAAATACCGAAGAATTTAAATGTAAGGTGCAATGTCATCTCCTATCTCTCTGGGTCGCATCCTTCCGTATACTTGCTTCCTCGACAGCTAAAATACCGAAGAATTTAAATGTTAGGTGAAATGTCATCTCCTATCTCTCTGACTCGCATCCTTCCGTATACTTGCTTCCCCGACAGCTAAAATACCGAAGAATTTAAATGTAAGGTGAAATGTCATCGCCTATCTCTCTGACTCGCATCCTTCCGTATACTTGCTTCCCCGACATCTAAAATACCCAAGAATATACATGTCAGGTGAAATGTCATCTATCTCTCTGACTCGCTTCCTTCAGTATAATTGCTTCCCCGACAGCTAAAATACCCAAGAAATTAAATGTAAGGTGAAATGTCATCTCCTATCTCTCTGACTCGCATCCTTCCGTATACTTGCTTCCTCGACAGCTAAAATACCCAAGAATTTAAATGTAAGGTGCAATGTCATCTCCTATCTCTCTGACTCGCATCCTTCCGTATACTTGCTTCCCCGACAGCGAAAATACCGAAAAATTTAAATGTTAGGTGAAATGTCATCTCCTATCTCTCTGGCTCGCTTCCTTCCGTATACTTGCTTCCTCGACAGCTAAAATACCCAAGAATTTAAATGTAAGGTGCAATGTCATCTCCTATCTCTCTGACTCGCATCCTTCCGTATACTTGCTTCCCCGACAGCGAAAATACCGAAAAATTTAAATGTTAGGTGAAATGTCATCTCCTATCTCTCTGACTCGCATCCTTCCGTATACTTGCTTCCCCGACAGCTAAAATACCCAAGAATTTAAATGTAAGGTGAAATGTCATCTCCTATCTCTCTGACTCGCATCCTTCCGTATACTTGCTTCCCCGACAGATAAAGTACCCAAGAATTTAAATGTAAGGTGAAATGTCATCTCCTATCTCTCTGACTCGCATCCTTCCGTATACTTGCTTCCCCGACAGCTAAAATACCCAAGAATTTAAATGTCAGGTGAAATGTCATCTCCTATCTCTCTGACTCGCATCCTTCCGTATACTTGCTTCCCCGACAGCTAAAATACCGAAGAATTTAAATGTAAGGTGAAATGTCATCTCCTATCTCTCTGACTCGCATCCTTCCGTACACTAGCTTCCCCGACAGCTAAAATACCGAAGAATTTAAATGTAAGGTGAAATGTCATCTCCAATCTCTCTGACTCGCATCCTTCCGTATACTTTCTTCCCCGATATCTAAACTACCCAAGAATTTAAATGTTAGGTGAAATGTCATCTCCTATCTCTCTGATTCGCATCCTTCCGTATACTTGCTTCCCCGACAGCTAAAATACCCAAGAATTTAAATGTCAGGTGAAATGTCATCTCCTATCTCTCTGACTCGCATCCTTCCGTATACTTGCTTCCCCGACAGCTAAAATACCCAAGAATTTAAATGTAAGGTGAAATGTCATCTCCTATCTCTCTGACTCGCATCCTTCCGTATACTTGCTTCCCCGACAGCTAAAATACCCAAGAATTTAAATTTCAGGTGAAATGTCATCTCCTATCTCTCTGACTCGCATCCTTCCGTATACTTGCTTCCCCGACAGCTAAAATACCCAAGAATTTAAATGTTAGGTGAAATGTCATCTCCTATCTCTCTGACTCGCATCCTTCCGTATACTTGCTTCCCCGACAGCTAAAATACCCAAGAATTTAAATTTCAGGTGAAATGTCATCTCCTATCTCTCTGACTCGCATCCTTCCGTATACTTGCTTCCCCGACAGCTAAAATACCCAATAATTTGAATGTAAGGTGAAATGTCATCTCCTATCTCTCTGACTCGCATCCTTCCGTATACTTGCTTCCCCGACAGCTAAAATACCTAAGAATTTAAATGTAAGGTGAAATATCATCTCCTATCTCTCTGACTTGCATCCTTCCGTACACTTGCTTCCCCGACAGCTAAATTACCCAAGAATTTAAATGTAAGGTAAAATGTCATCTCCTATCTCTCTGACTCGCATCCTTCCGTATACTTGCTTCCCCGACAGCTAAAATACCCAAGAATTTAAATGTAAGGTGAAATGTCATCTCCTATCTCTCTGACTCGCATCCTTCCGTATACTTGCTTCCCCGACAGCTAAAATACCGAAGAATTTAAATGTAAGGTGAAATGTCATCGCCTATCTCTCTGACTCGCATCCTTCCGTATACTTGCTTCCCCGACAGCTAAAATACCCAAGAATTTAAATGTTAGGTGAAATGTCATCTCCTATCTCTCTGACTCGCATCCTTCCGTATACTTGCTTCCCCGACAGCTAAAATACCGAAGAATTTAAATGTAAGGTGAAATGTCATCTCCTATCTCTCTGACTCGCATCCTTCCGTATACTTGCTTCCCCGACAGCTAAAATACCCAAGAATTTAAATTTCAGGTGAAATGTCATCTCCTATCTCTCTGACTCGCATCCTTCCGTATACTTGTTTCCCCGACAGCTAAAATACCCAAGAATTTAAATGTTAGGTGAAATGCCATCTCCTATCTCTCTGACTCGCATCCTTCCGTATACTTGCTTCCCCGACAGCTAAAATACCGAAGAATTTAAATGTCAGGTGAAATGTCATCTCCTATCTCTCTGACTCGCATCCTTCCGTATACTTGCTTCCCCGACAGCTAAAATACCGAAGAATTTAAATGTAAGGTGAAATGTCATCGCCTATCTCTCTGACTCGCATCCTTCCGTATACTTGCTTCCCCGACAGCTAAAATACCCAA
The DNA here is from genome assembly GCA_037127315.1 of Ascarosepion bandense. Classification (NCBI taxonomy): domain Eukaryota; kingdom Metazoa; phylum Mollusca; class Cephalopoda; order Sepiida; family Sepiidae; genus Ascarosepion; species Ascarosepion bandense. The sequence continues at coordinate 618,100 of JBBBDQ010001281.1, read as the reverse complement.
GAATTTAAATGTTAGGTGAAATGTCATCTCCTATCTCTCTGACTCGCATCCTTCCGTATACTTGCTTCCCCGACAGCTAAAATACCGAAGAATTTAAATGCAAGGTGAAATGTCATCTCCTACCTCTCTGACTCGCATCCTTCCGTATACTTGCTTCCCCGACAGCTAAAATACCGAAGAATTTAAATGTAAGGTGAAATGTCATCGCCTATCTCTCTGAATCGCATCCTTCCGTATACTTGCTTCCCCGACAGCTAAAATACCCAAGAATATACATTTCAGGTGAAATGTCATCTATCTCTCTGACTCGCTTCCTTCAGTATAATTGCTTCCCCGACAGCTAAAATACCCAAGAATTTAAATGTAAGGTGAAATGTCATCTCCTATCTCTCTGATTCGCATCCTTCCGTATACTTGCTTCCTCGACAGCTAAAATACCGAAGAATTTAAATGTTAGGTGAAATGTCATCTCCTATCTCGCTGATTAGCATCCTTCCGTATATTTGCTTCCCCGACAGCTAAAATACCGAAGAATTTAAATGTAAGGTGAAATGTCATCTCCTATCTCTCTGACTCGCATCCTTCCGTATACTTGCTTCCCCGACAGCTAAAATAACCAAAAATTTAAATGTAAGATGAAATGTCATCTCCTATCTCTCTGGGTCGCATCCTTCCGTATACTTGCTTCCTCGACAGCTAAAATACCGAAGAATTTAAATGTTAGGTGAAATGTCATCTCCTATCTCTCTGACTCGCATCCTTCCGTATACTTGCTTCCCCGACAGCTAAAATACCGAAGAATTTAAATGTAAGGTGAAATGTCATCGCCTATCTCTCTGACTCGCATCCTTCCGTATACTTGCTTCCCCGACAGCTAAAATACCCAAGAATATACATGTCAGGTGAAATGTCATCTATCTCTCTGACTCGCTTCCTTCAGTATAATTGCTTCACCGACAGCTAAACTACCCAAGAAATTAAATGTAAGGTGAAATGTCATCTCCTATCTCTCTGACTCGCATCCTTCCGTATACTTGCTTCCTCGACAGCTAAAATACCGAAGAATTTAAATGTTAGGTGAAATGTCATCTCCTATCTCTCTGACTCGCACATTCCGTATACTTGCTTCCCCGACAGCTAAAATACACAAGAATTTAAATGTAAGGTGAAATGTCATCTCCTATCTCTCTGACTCGCATCCTTCCGTATACTTGCTTCCCCGACAGATAAAGTACCCAAGAATTTAAATGTAAGGTGAAATGTCATCTCCTATCTCTCTGACTCGCATCCTTCCGTATACTTGCTTCCCCGACAGCTAAAATACCCAAGAATTTAAATGTCAGGTGAAATGTCATCTCCTATCTCTCTGACTCGCATCCTTCCGTATACTTGCTTCCCCGACAGCTAAAATACCGAAGAATTCAAATGTAAGGTGAAATGTCACCTCCTATCTCTCTGACTCGCAACCTTCCGTACACTAGCTTCCCCGACAGTTAAATACCGAAGAATTTAAATGTAAGGTGCAATGTCATCTCCTATCTCTCTGGGTCGCATCCTTCCGTATACTTGCTTCCTCGACAGCTAAAATACCGAAGAATTTAAATGTTAGGTGAAATGTCATCTCCTATCTCTCTGACTCGCATCCTTCCGTATACTTGCTTCCCCGACAGCTAAAATACCGAAGAATTTAAATGTAAGGTGAAATGTCATCGCCTATCTCTCTGACTCGCATCCTTCCGTATACTTGCTTCCCCGACATCTAAAATACCCAAGAATATACATGTCAGGTGAAATGTCATCTATCTCTCTGACTCGCTTCCTTCAGTATAATTGCTTCCCCGACAGCTAAAATACCCAAGAAATTAAATGTAAGGTGAAATGTCATCTCCTATCTCTCTGACTCGCATCCTTCCGTATACTTGCTTCCTCGACAGCTAAAATACCCAAGAATTTAAATGTAAGGTGCAATGTCATCTCCTATCTCTCTGACTCGCATCCTTCCGTATACTTGCTTCCCCGACAGCGAAAATACCGAAAAATTTAAATGTTAGGTGAAATGTCATCTCCTATCTCTCTGGCTCGCTTCCTTCCGTATACTTGCTTCCTCGACAGCTAAAATACCCAAGAATTTAAATGTAAGGTGCAATGTCATCTCCTATCTCTCTGACTCGCATCCTTCCGTATACTTGCTTCCCCGACAGCGAAAATACCGAAAAATTTAAATGTTAGGTGAAATGTCATCTCCTATCTCTCTGACTCGCATCCTTCCGTATACTTGCTTCCCCGACAGCTAAAATACCCAAGAATTTAAATGTAAGGTGAAATGTCATCTCCTATCTCTCTGACTCGCATCCTTCCGTATACTTGCTTCCCCGACAGATAAAGTACCCAAGAATTTAAATGTAAGGTGAAATGTCATCTCCTATCTCTCTGACTCGCATCCTTCCGTATACTTGCTTCCCCGACAGCTAAAATACCCAAGAATTTAAATATCAGGTGAAATGTCATCTCCTATCTCTCTGACTCGCATCCTTCCGTATACTTGCTTCCCCGACAGCTAAAATACCGAAGAATTTAAATGTAAGGTGAAATGTCATCTCCTATCTCTCTGACTCGCATCCTTCCGTACACTAGCTTCCCCGACAGCTAAAATACCGAAGAATTTAAATGTAAGGTGAAATGTCATCTCCAATCTCTCTGACTCGCATCCTTCCGTATACTTTCTTCCCCGATATCTAAACTACCCAAGAATTTAAATGTTAGGTGAAATGTCATCTCCTATCTCTCTGATTCGCATCCTTCCGTATACTTGCTTCCCCGACAGCTAAAATACCCAAGAATTTAAATGTCAGGTGAAATGTCATCTCCTATCTCTCTGACTCGCATCCTTCCGTATACTTGCTTCCCCGACAGCTAAAATACCCAAGAATTTAAATGTAAGGTGAAATGTCATCTCCTATCTCTCTGACTCGCATCCTTCCGTATACTTGCTTCCCCGACAGCTAAAATACCCAAGAATTTAAATTTCAGGTGAAATGTCATCTCCTATCTCTCTGACTCGCATCCTTCCGTATACTTGCTTCCCCGACAGCTAAAATACCCAAGAATTTAAATGTTAGGTGAAATGTCATCTCCTATCTCTCTGACTCGCATCCTTCCGTATACTTGCTTCCCCGACAGCTAAAATACCCAAGAATTTAAATTTCAGGTGAAATGTCATCTCCTATCTCTCTGACTCGCATCCTTCCGTATACTTGCTTCCCCGACAGCTAAAATACCCAATAATTTGAATGTAAGGTGAAATGTCATCTCCTATCTCTCTGACTCGCATCCTTCCGTATACTTGCTTCCCCGACAGCTAAAATACCTAAGAATTTAAATGTAAGGTGAAATATCATCTCCTATCTCTCTGACTTGCATCCTTCCGTACACTTGCTTCCCCGACAGCTAAATTACCCAAGAATTTAAATGTAAGGTAAAATGTCATCTCCTATCTCTCTGACTCGCATCCTTCCGTATACTTGCTTCCCCGACAGCTAAAATACCCAAGAATTTAAATGTAAGGTGAAATGTCATCTCCTATCTCTCTGACTCGCATCCTTCCGTATACTTGCTTCCCCGACAGCTAAAATACCCAAGAATTTAAATGTAAGGTGAAATGTCATCTCCTATCTCTCTGACTCGCATCCTTCCGTATACTTGCTTCCCCGACAGCTAAAATACCCAAGAATTTAAATGTAAGGTGAAATGTCATCTCCTATCTCTCTGACTCGCATCCTTCCGTATACTTGCTTCCCCGACAGCTAAAATACCGAAGAATTTAAATGTAAGGTGAAATGTCACCCCCTATCTCTCTGACTCGCATCCTTCCGTATACTTGCTTCCCCGACAGCTAAAATACCCAATAATTTAAATGTAAGGCGAAATGTCATCTCCTATCTCTCTGACTCGCATCCTTCCGTATACTTGCTTCCCCGACAGCTAAAATACCCAAGAATTTAAATGTAAGGTGAAATGTCATCTCCTATCTCTCTGACTCGCATCCTTCCGTATACTTGCTTCCCCGACAGCTAAAATACCTAAGAATTTAAATGTAAGGTGAAATGTCATCTCCTATCTCTCTGACTCGCATCCTTCCGTACACTTGCTTCCCCGACAGCTAAATTACCCAAGAATTTAAATGTAAGGTGAAATGTCATCTCCTATCTCTCTGACTCGAATCCTTCCGTATACTTGCTTCCCCGACAGTTAAATACCCAAGAATTTAAATGTAAGGTGAAATGTCATCTCCTATCTCTCTGACTCGCATTCTTCCGTATACTTGCTTCCCCGACAGCTAAAATACCCAAGAATTTAAATTTCAGGTGAAATGTCATCTCCTATCTCTCTGACTCGCATCCTTCCGTATACTTGCTTCCCCGACAGCTAAAATACCCAAGAATTTAAATGTAAGGTGAAATGTCATCTCCTATCTCTCTGACTCGCATCCTTCCGTATACTTGCTTCCCCGAGAGCTAAAATACGCAAGAATTTAAATGTCAGGTGAAATGTCATCTCTTATCTCTCTGACTCGCATCCTTCCGTATATTTGCTTCCCCGACAGCTAAAATACCGAAGAATTTAAATGTAAGGTGAAATGTCATCTCCTATCTCTCTGACTCGCATCCTTCCGTATACTTGCTTCCCCGACAGCTAAAATACCTAAGAATTTAAATGTAAGGTGAAATGTCATCTCCTATCTCTCTGACTCGCATCCTTCCGTACACTTGCTTCCCCGACAGGTAAATTACCCAAGAATTTAAATGTCAGGTGAAATGTCATCTCCTATCTCTCTGACTCGCATCCTTCCGTATACTTGCTTCCCCGACAGCTAAAATACCCAAGAATTTAAATGTTAGGTGAAATGTCATCTCCTATCTCTCTGATTCGCATCCTTCCGTATACTTGTTTCCCCGACAGCTAAAATACCCAAGAATTTAAATGTCAGGTGAAATGTCATCTCCTATCTCTCTGACTCGCATCCTTCCGTATACTTGCTTCCCCGACAGCTAAAATACCCAAGAATTTAAATGTCAGGTGAAATGTCATCTCCTATCTCTCTGACTCGCATCCTTCCGTATACTTGTTTCCCCGACAGCTAAAATACCCAAGAATTTAAATGTAAGGTGAAATGTCATCTCCTATCTCTCTGACTCGCATCCTTCCGTATACTTGCTTCCCCGACAGCTAAAATACCCAAGAATTTAAATTTCAGGTGAAATGTCATCTCCTATCTCTCTGACTCGCATCCTTCCGTATACTTGCTTCCCCGACAGCTAAAATACCCAAGAATTTAAATGTCAGGTGAAATGTCATCTCCTATCTCTCTGACTCGCATCCTTCCGTATACTTGTTTCCCCGACAGCTAAAATACCCAAGAATTTAAATGTAAGGTGAAATGTCATCTCCTATCTCTCTGACTCACATCCTTCCGTATACTTGCTTCCCCGACAGCTAAAATACCCAAGAATTTAAATGTTAGGTGAAATGTCATCTCCTATCTCTCTGACTCGCATCCTTCCGTATACTTGCTTCCCCGACAGCTAAAATACCCAAGAATTTAAATTTCAGGTGAAATGTCATCTCCTATCTCTCTGACTCGCATCCTTCCGTATATTGCTTCCCCGACAGCTAAAATACCGAAGAATTTAAATGTAAGGTGAAATGTCATCTCCTATCTCTCTGACTCGCATCCTTCCGTATACTTGCTTCCCCGACAGCTAAAATACCGAAGAATTTAAATTTCAGTTGAAATGTCATCTCCTATCTCTCTGACTCGCATCCTTTCGTATACTTGCTTCCCCGACAGCTAAAATACCCAAGAATTTAAATGTTAGGTGAAATGTCATCTCCTATCTCTCTGACTCGCATCCTTCCGTATACTTGCTTCCCCGACAGCTAAAATACCCAATAATTTGAATGTGAGTTGAAATGTCATCTCCTATCTCTCTGACTCGCATCCTTCCGTATACTTGCTTCCCCGACAGCTAAAATACCTAAGAATTTAAATGTAAGGTGAAATGTCATCTCCTATCTCTCTGACTCGCATCCTTCCGTACACTTGCTTCCCCGACAGCTAAATTACCGAAGAATATAAAAGTAAGGTGAAATGTCATCTCCTATCTCTCTGACTCGCATCCTTCCGTATACTTGCTTCCCCGACAGCTAAAATACCCAAGAATTTAAATGTCAGGTGAAATGTCATCTCCTATCTCTCTGACTCGCATCCTTCCGTATACTTGCTTCCCCGACAGCTAAAATACCGAAGAATTTAAATGTAAGGTGAAATGTCATCTCCTATCTCTCTGACTCGCATCCTTCCGTACACTAGCTTCCCCGACAGCTAAAATACCGAAGAATTTAAATGTAAGGTGAAATGTCATCTCCAATCTCTCTGACTCGCATCCTTCCGTATACTTTCTTCCCCGATATCTAAACTACCCAAGAATTTAAATGTTAGGTGAAATGTCATCTCCTATCTCTCTGACTCGCATCCTTCCGTATACTTGCTTCCCCGACAGCTAAAATACCCAAGAATTTAAATGTAAGGTGAAATGTCATCTCCTATCTCTCTGACTCGCATCCTTCCGTATACTTGCTTCCTCGACAGCTAAAATACCCAAGAATTTAAATGTTAGGTGAAATGTCATCTCCTATCTCTCTGACTCGCATCCTTCCGTATACTTGCTTCCCCGACAGCTAAAATACCGAAGAATTTAAATGTTAGGTGAAATGTCATCTCCTATCTCTCTGACTGGCATCCTTCCGTATACTTGCTTCCCCGACAGCTAATATACCCAAGAATTTAAATTTCAGGTGAAATGTCATCTCCTATCTCTCTGACTCGCATCCTTCCGTATATTGCTTCCCCGACAGCTAAAATACCCAAGAATTTAAATGTAAGGTGAAATGTCATCTCCTATCTCTCTGACTCGCATCCTTCCGTATACTTGCTTCCCCGACAGCTAAAATACCGAAGAATTTAAATTTCAGGTGAAATGTCATCTCCTATCTCTCTGATTAGCATCCTTCCGTATATTTGCTTCCCCGACAGCTAAAATACCGAAGAATTTAAATGTAAGGTGAAATGTCATCTCCTATCTCTCTGACTCGCATCCTTCCGTATACTTGCTTCCCCGACAGCTAAAATACCCAAGAATTTAAATGTAAGGTGAAATGTCATCTCCTATCTCTCTGACTCGCATCCTTCCGTATACTTGCTTCCCCGACAGCTAAAATACCCAAGAATTTAAATGTAAGGTGAAATGTCATCTCCTATCTCTCTGACTCGCAACCTTCCGTACACTAGCTTCCCCGACAGTTAAATACCGAAGAATTTAAATGTAAGGTGAAATGTCATCTCCTATCTCTCTGGGTCGCATCCTTCCGTATACTTGCTTCCTCGACAGCTAAAATACCGAAGAATTTAAATGTTAGGTGAAATGTCATCTCCTATCTCTCTGACTCGCATCCTTCCGTATACTTGCTTCCCCGACAGCTAAAATACCGAAGAATTTAAATGTAAGGTGAAATGTCATCGCCTATCTCTCTGACTCGCATCCTTCCCTATACTTGCTTCCCCGACAGCTAAAATACCCAAGAATATACATGTCAGGTGAAATGTCATCTATCTCTCTGACTCGCATCCTTCAGTATAATTGCTTCCCCGACAGCTAAAATACCCAAGAAATTAAATGTAAGGTGAAATGTCATCTCCTATCTCTCTGACTCGCATCCTTCCGTATACTTGCTTCCTCGACAGCTAAAATACCCAAGAATTTAAATGTAAGGTGCAATGTCATCTCCTATCTCTCTGACTCGCATCCTTCCGTATACTTGCTTCCCCGACAGCGAAAATACCGAAAAATTTAAATGTAAGGTGAAATGTCATCTCCTATCTCTCTGGCTCGCTTCCTTCCGTATACTTGCTTCCTCGACAGCTAAAATACCCAAGAATTTAAATGTAAGGTGCAATGTCATCTCCTATCTCTCTGACTCGCATCCTTCCGTATACTTGCTTCACCGACAGCGAAAATACCGAAAAATTTAAATGTTAGGTGAAATGTCATCTCCTATCTCTCTGACTCGTATCCTTCCGTATACTTGCTTCCCCGACAGCTAAAATACCCAAGAATTTAAATGTAAGGTGAAATGTCATCTCCTATCTCTCTGACTCGCATCCTTCCGTATACTTGCTTCCCCGACAGCTAAAATACCCAAGAATTTAAATGTCAGGTGAAATGTCATCTCCTATCTTCTGACTCGCATCCTTCCGTATACTTGCTTCCCCCGACAGCTAAAATACCGAAGAATTTAAATGTAAGGTGAAATGTCATCTATCTCTCTGACTCGCATCCTTCCGCACACTAGCTTCCTGACAGCTAAAATACCGAAGAATTTAAATGTAAGGTGAAATGTCATCTCCAATCTCTCTGACTCGCATCCTTCCGTATACTTTCTTCCTTGATATCTAAACTACCCAAGAATTTAAATGTTAGGTGAAATGTCATCTCCTATCTCTCTGACTCGCATCCTTCCGTATACTTGCTTCCCCGACAGCTAAAATACCCAAGAATTTAAATGTCAGGTGAAATGTCATCTCCTATCTCTCTTGACTCGCATCCTTCCGTATACTTGCTTCCCCGACAGCTAAAATACCCAAGAATTTAAATGTAAGGTGAAATGTCATCTCCTATCTCTCTGACTCGCATCCTTCCGTATACTTGCTTCCCCGACAGCCAAAATACCCAAGAATTTAAATTTCAGGTGAAATGTCATCTCCTATCTCTCTGACTCGCATCCTTCCGTATACTTGCTTCCCCGACAGCTAAATACCCAAGAATTTAAATGTTAGGTGAAATGTCATCTCCTATCTCTCTGACTCCGCATCCTTCCGTATACTTGCTTCCCCGACAGCTAAAATACCCAAGAATTTAAATTTCAGGTGAAATGTCATCTCCTATCTCTCTGACTCGCATCCTTCCGTATACTTGCTTCCCGACAGCTAAAATACCCAATAATTTGAATGTAAGGTGAAATGTCATCTCCTATCTCTGACTGCATCCTTCCGTATACTCTCTGTTTCCCGACAGCTAAAATACCCAATAATTTGAATGTAAGGTGAAATGTCATCTCCTATCTCTCTGACTCGCATCCTTCCGTATACTTGCTTCCCCGACAGCTAAAACACCTAAGGAATTTAAATGTAAGGTGAAATGTCATCTCCTATCTCTCTGACTTGCATCCTTCCGTACACTTGCTTCCCGACAGCTAAATTACCCAAGAATTTAAATGTAAGGTAAAATGTCATCTCCTATCTCTCTGACTCGCATCCTTCTATACTTGCTTCCCTGACAGCTAAAATACCCAAGAATTTAAATGTAAGGGGTGAAATGTCATCTCTATCTTCGACTCGCATCCTTCCGCATACTTGCTTCCCCGACAGCTAAAATACCCAAGAATTTAAATGTAAGGTGAAATGTCATCTCCTATCTCTCTGACTCGCATCCTTCCGTATACTTGCTTCCCCGACAGCTAAAATACCCAAGAATTTAAATGTAAGGTGAAATGTCATCTCCTATCTCTCTGACTCGCATCCTTCCGTGTATACACATTTGCTTCCTCGACAGCTAAAATACCGAAGAATTTAAATGTAAGGTGAAATGTCACCCCCTATCTCTCTGACTCGCATCCTTCCGTATACTTGCTTCCCCGACAGCTAAAATACCCAATAATTTAAATGTAAGGCGAAATGTCATCTCCTATCTCTCTGACTGCATCCCTCCGTAGGCGCATTTGAGCCTCCTCGACAGCTAAAATACCGAAGAATTTAAAATGTAAGGTGAAATGTCATCTCCTATCTCTCTGACTCGCATCCTTCCGTACACTAGCTTCCCCGACAGCTAAAATACTGAAGAATTTGCGCCGTATGAAATGTGTCATCTCCAATCTCTCTGACTCGCATCCTCTGTATACTTTCTTCCCCGATATCTAAACTAACTAACTAAATTAGGTGAAATGTCATCTCCCTTATCTTCTGACTCGCATCCTTCCGTATATCACTTGCTTCCCCGACAGCTAAAATACCCAAGAATTTAAATGTCAGGTGAAATGTCATCTCCTATCTCTCTGACTCGCATCCTTCCGTATACTTGCTTCCCTGACAGCTAAAATAATACCCAAGAATTTAAATGTAAGGTGAAATGTCATCTCCTACCTCTGACTCGCATCCTTCCGTATACTTGCTTCCCCGACAGCCAAAATACCCAAGAATTTAAATTTCAGGTGAAATGTCATCTCCTATCTCTCTGACTCGCATCCTTCCGTATACTTGCTTCCCCGACAGCTAAAATACCCAAGAATTTAAATGTTAGGTGAAATGTCATCTCCCTATCTCTCTGACTCGCATCCTTCCGTATACTTGCTTCCTCTGACAGCTAAAATACCCAAGAATTTAAAATTTGTATGAAATGTCATCTTCCATCTCTGACTCGCATCCTTCCGTATACTTGCTTCCCCACGCTAAAATACCCAATAATTTGAATGTAAGGTGAAATGTCATCTCCTATCTCTCTGACTGCATCCTTCCGTATACTTGCTTCCCCCGACAGCTAAAATACCCAATAATTTGAATGTAAGGTGAAATGTCATCTCCTATCTCTCTGACCGCATCCTTCCGTATACTTGCTTCCCCGACAGCTAAAATACCCAAGAATTTAAATGTAAGGTGAAATGTCATTCCCCTATCTCTCTGACTTGCATCCTTCCGTACACTTGCTTCCCCCGACAGCTAAATTACCCAAGAATTTAAAATGTAAGGTAAAATGTCATCTCCTATCTCTCTGACTCGCATCCTTCCGTATACTTGCTTCCCCTGACAGCTAAAATACCCAAGAATTTAAATGTAAGGTGAAATGTCATCTCCTATCTCTCTGACTCGCATCCTTCCGTATACTTGCTTCCCCGACAGCTAAAATACCCAAGAATTTAAACAAGGTGAAATGTCATCTCCTATCTCTCTGACTCGCATCCTTCCGTATACTTGCTTCTCGACAGCTAAAATACCCAAGAATTTAAATGTAAGGTGAAATGTCATCTCCTATCTCTTCTGACTCGCATCCTTCCGTATACTTGTTTCCCCGACAGCGAAAATACTGAAGAATTTAAAATGTAAGGTGAAATGTCACCCCCTACCCTCTGACTCGCATCCTTCCGTATACTTGCTTCCCCGACAGCTAAAATACCCAATAATTTAAATGTAAGGCGAAATGTCATCTCCTATCTCTCTGACTCGCATCCTTCCGTATACTTGCTTCCCCGACAGCTAAAATACCCAAGAATTTAAATGTAAGGTGAAATGTCATCTCCTATCTCTCTGACTCGCATCCTTCCGTATACTTGCTTCCCCGACAGCTAAAATACCCAAGAATTTAAATGTAAGGTGAAATGTCATCTCCTATCTCTCTGACTCGCATCCTTCAGTATACTTGCTTCCCCGACAGCTAAAATACCCAAGAATTTAAATGTAAGGTGAAATGTCATCTCCTATCTCTCTGACTCGCATCCTTCCGTATACTTGCTTCCCCGACAGCTAAAATACCCAAGAATTTAAATGTTAGGTGAAATGTCATCTCCTATCTCTCTGACTCGCATCCTTCCGTATACTTGCTTCCCCGACAGCTAAAATACCCAAGAATTTAAATTTCAGGTGAAATGTCACCCCCTATCTCTCTGACTCGCATCCTTCCGTATACTTGCTTCCCCGACAGCTAAAATACCCAATAATTTAAATGTAAGGCGAAATGTCATCTTCTATCTCTCTGACTCGCATCCTTCCGTATACTTGCTTCCTGACAGCTAAAAATACCCAAGAATTTAAAATGTAAAGTGTGAAAAATGTCATCTCCTATCTCTGACTCGCATCCTTCCGCATACTTGCTTCCCCGACAGCTAAAATACCCAAGAATTTAAATGTAAGGTGAAATGTCATCTCCCTATCTCTCTGACTCGCATCCTTCAGTATACTTGCTCTCCCCCGACAGCTAAAATACCCAAGAATTTAAATGTAAGGTGAAATGTCATCTCCTATCTCTCTGACTCGCATCCTTCCGTATACTTGCTTCCCCGACAGCTAAAATACCCAAGAATTTAAATGTTAGGTGAAATGTCATCTCCTATCTCTCTGACTCGCATCCTTCCGTATACTTGCTTCCCTGACAGCTAAAATACCCAAGAATTTAAATTTCAGGTGAAATGTCATCTCCTATCTCTGACTCGCATCCTTCCGTATACTTGCTTCCCCGACAGCTAAATACCCAAGAATTTAAATGTTAGGTGAAATGTCATCTCCTATCTCTCTGACTCGCATTCTTCCGTATACTTGCTTCCCCGACAGCTAAAATACCCAAGAATTTAAATTTCAGGTGAAATGTCATCTCCTCCTATCTCTCTGACTCGCATCCTTCCGTATACTTGCTTCCCCGACAGCTAAAATACCCAACAATTTGAATGTAAGGTGAAATGTCATCTCCTATCTCTCTGACTCGCATCCTTCCGTATACTTGCTTCCCCGACAGCTAAAATACCCACAATTTGAATGTAAGGTGAAGAAAGATTCTGTATCTGACTCGCATCCTTCCGTATACTTGCTTCCCCGACAGCTAAAATACCTAAGAATTTAAATGTAAGGTGAAATGTCATCTCCTATCTCTCTGACTTGTATCCTCTCCGTACACTTGCTTCCCTGACAGCTAAATTACCCAAGAATTCTAAATGTAAGGTAAATGTCATCTCCTATTCTCTGACTCGCATCCTTCCGTATACTTCTGCTTCTCGACAGCTAAAATACCCAAGAATTTAAATGTAAGGTGAAATGTCATCTCCTATCTCTCTGACTCGCATCCTTCCGTATACTTGCTTCCCCTTGACAGCTAAAATACCCAAGAATTTAAATGTAAGGTGAAATGTCATCTCCTATCTCTCTGACTCGCATCCTTCCTGCATACTTGCTTCCCTGACAGCTAAAATACCCAAGAATTTAAATGTAAGGTGAAATGTCATCTCCTATCTCTCTGACTCGCATCCTTCCGTATACTTGCTTCCTCGACAGCTAAAATACCGAAGAATTTAAATGTAAGGTGAAATGTCACCCCCTATCTCTCTGACTCGCATCCTTCCGTATACTTGCTTCCCTGACAGCTAAAATACCCACACCAAATGTAAGGCGAAATGTCATCTCCTATCTCTGACTCGCATCCTTCCGTATACTTGCTTCCCCGACAGCTAAAATACCCAAGAATTTAAATGTAAGGTGAAATGTCATCTCCTATCTCTCTGACTCGCATCCTTCCGTATACTTGCTTCCCCGACAGCTAAAATACCCAAGAATTTAAATGTAAGGTGAAATGTCATCTCCTATCTCTGACTCGCATCCTTCCGTATACTTGCTTCCCCGACAGCTAAAATACCCAAGAATTTAAATGTAAGGTGAAAAATGTCATCTCCTATCTCTCTGACTCGCATCCTTCCGTACACTTGCTTCCCCGACAGCTAAATTACCCAAGAATTTAAATGTAAGGTGAAATGTCATCTCCTATCTCTCTGACTCGCATCCTTCCGTATACTTGCTTCCCCGACAGTTAAATACCCAAGAATTTAAATGTAAGGTGAAATGTCATCTCCTATCTCTGACTCGCATCCTCTCCGTATACTTGCTTCCCCGACAGCTAAAATACCCAAGAATTTAAATGTTAGGTGAAATGTCACTCCTTATCTCTCTGACTCCCATTCTTCCGTATACTTGCTTCGACAGCTAAAATACCCAAGAATTTAAATTTCAGGTGAAATGTCATCTCCTATCTCTGACTCGCATCCTTCCGTATACTTGCTTCCCCGACAGCTAAAATACCCAAGAATTTAAATGTAAGGTGAAATGCCATCTCCTATCTCTCTGACTCGCATCCTTCCGTATACTTGCTTCCCCGAGAGCTAAAATACGCAAGAATTTAAATGTCAGGTGAAATGTCATCTCTTATCTCTCTGACTCGCATCCTTCCGTATATTTGCTTCCCCGACAGCTAAAATACCCAAGAATTTAAATGTAAGGTGAAATGTCATCTCCTATCTCTCTGACTCGCATCCTTCCGTATACTTGCTTCCCCGACAGCTAAAATACCTAAGAATTTAAATGTAAGGTGAAATGTCATCTCCTATCTCTCTGACTCGCATCCTTCCGTACACTTGCTTCCCCGACAGGTAAATTACCCAAGAATTTAAATGTCAGGTGAAATGTCATCTCCTATCTCTCTGACTCGCATCCTTCCGTATACTTGCTTCCCCGACAGCTAAAATACCCAAGAATTTAAATGTTAGGTGAAATGTCATCTCCTATCTCTCTGATTCGCATCCTTCCGTATACTTGTTTCCCCGACAGTTAAATACCCAAGAATTTAAATGTAAGGTGAAATGTCATCTCCTATCTCTCTGACTCGCATCCTTCCGTATACTTGCTTCCCCGACAGCTAAAATACCCAAGAATTTAAATGTTAGGTGAAATGTCATCTCCTATCTCTCTGACTCGCATTCTTCCGTATACTTGCTTCCCCGACAGCTAAAATACCGAAGAATTTAAATGTAAGGTGAAATGTCATCTCCTATCTCTCTGACTCGCATCCTTCCGTATACTTGCTTCCCCGACAGCTAAAATACCCAAGAATTTAAATGTAAGGTGAAATGCCATCTCCTATCTCTCTGACTCGCATCCTTCCGTATACTTGCTTCCCCGAGAGCTAAAATACGCAAGAATTTAAATGTCAGGTGAAATGTCATCTCTTATCTCTCTGACTCGCATCCTTCCGTATATTTGCTTCCCCGACAGCTAAAATACCCAAGAATTTAAATGTAAGGTGAAATGTCATCTCCTATCTCTCTGACTCGCATCCTTCCGTATACTTGCTTCCCCGACAGCTAAAATACCTAAGAATTTAAATGTAAGGTGAAATGTCATCTCCTATCTCTCTGACTCGCATCCTTCCGTACACTTGCTTCCCCGACAGGTAAATTACCCAAGAATTTAAATGTCAGGTGAAATGTCATCTCCTATCTCTCTGACTCGCATCCTTCCGTATACTTGCTTCCCCGACAGCTAAAATACCCAAGAATTTAAATGTTAGGTGAAATGTCATCTCCTATCTCTCTGATTCGCATCCTTCCGTATACTTGTTTCCCCGACAGCTAAAATACCCAAGAATTTAAATGTCAGGTGAAATGTCATCTCCTATCTCTCTGACTCGCATCCTTCCGTATACTTGCTTCCCCGACAGCTAAAATACCCAAGAATTTAAATGTCAGGTGAAATGTCATCTCCTATCTCTCTGACTCGCATCCTTCCGTATACTTGTTTCCCCGACAGCTAAAATACCCAAGAATTTAAATGTAAGGTGAAATGTCATCTCCTATCTCTCTGACTCGCATCCTTCCGTATACTTGCTTCCCCGACAGCTAAAATACCCAAGAATTTAAATTTCAGGTGAAATGTCATCTCCTATCTCTCTGACTCGCATCCTTCCGTATACTTGCTTCCCCGACAGCTAAAATACCCTAGAATTTAAATGTCAGGTGAAATGTCATCTCCTATCTCTCTGACTCGCATCCTTCCGTATACTTGTTTCCCCGACAGCTAAAATACCCAAGAATTTAAATGTCAGGTGAAATGTCATCTCCTATCTCTCTGACTCGCATCCTTCCGTATACTTGCTTCACCGACAGCTAAAATACCCAAGAATTTAAATGTCAGGTGAAATGTCATCTCCTATCTCTCTGACTCGCATCCTTCCGTATACTTGTTTCCCCGACAGCTAAAATACCCAAGAATTTAAATGTAAGGTGAAATGTCATCTCCTATCTCTCTGACTCGCATCCTTCCGTATACTTGCTTCCCCGACAGCTAAAATACCCAAGAATTTAAATTTCAGGTGAAATGTCATCTCCTATCTCTCTGACTCGCATCCTTCCGTATACTTGCTTCCCCGACAGCTAAAATACCCTAGAATTTAAATGTCAGGTGAAATGTCATCTCCTATCTCTCTGACTCGCATCCTTCCGTATACTTGTTTCCCCGACAGCTAAAATACCCAAGAATTTAAATGTAAGGTGAAATGTCATCTCCTATCTCTCTGACTCGCATCCTTCCGTATACTTGCTTCCCCGACAGCTAAAATACCCAAGAATTTAAATGTTAGGTGAAATGTCATCTCCTATCTCTCTGACTCGCATCCTTCCGTATACTTGCTTCCCCGACAGCTAAAATACCCAATAATTTAAATGTAAGGTGAAATGTCATCTCCTATCTCTCTGACTCGCATCCTTCCGTATACTTGCTTCCCCGACAGCTAAAATACCCAAGAATTCAAATGTAAGGTGAAATGTCATCTCCTATCTCTCTGACTCGCATCCTTCCGTATACTTGCTTCCCCGACAGCTAAAGTACCCAAGAATTTAAATGTAAGGTGAAATGTCAATCTCCTATCTCTCTGACTCGCATCCTTCCGTATACTTGCTTCCCCGACAGCTAAAATACCCATGAATTTAAATGTTAAGTGAAATGTCATCTCCTATCTCTCTGACTCGCATCCTTCCGTATACTTTCTTCCCCGACAGCTAAAATAACCAAGAATTTAAATGTAAGGTGAAATGTCATCTCCTATCTCTCTGACTCGCATCCTTCCGTATACTTTCTTCCCCGACAGCTAAAATAACCAAGAATTTAAATGTAAGGTGAAATGTCATCTCCTATCTCTCTGACTCGCATCCTTCCGTATACTTGCTTCCCCGACAGCTAAAATACCTAAGAATTTAAATGTAAGGTGAAATGTCATCTCCTATCTCTCTGACTTGCATCCTTCCGTACACTTGCTTCCCCGACAGCTAAATTACCCAAGAATTTAAATGTAAGGTAAAATGTCATCTCCTATCTCTCTGACTCGCATCCTTCCGTATACTTGCTTCCCCGACAGCTAAAATACCCAAGAATTTAAATGTAAGGTGAAATGTCATCTCCTATCTCTCTGACTCGCATCCTTCCGTATACTTGCTTCCCCGACAGCTAAAATACCCAAGAATTTAAATGTAAGGTGAAATGTCATCTCCTATCTCTCTGACTCGCATCCTTCCGTATACTTGCTTCCCCGACAGCTAAAATACCCAAGAATTTAAATGTAAGGTGAAATGTCATCTCCTATCTCTCTGACTCGCATCCTTCCGTATACTTGCTTCCCCGACAGCTAAAATACCGAAGAATTTAAATGTAAGGTGAAATGTCACCCCCTATCTCTCTGACTCGCATCCTTCCGTATACTTGCTTCCCCGACAGCTAAAATACCCAATAATTTAAATGTAAGGCGAAATGTCATCTCCTATCTCTCTGACTCGCATCCTTCCGTATACTTGCTTCCCGGACAGCTAAAATACCCAAGAATTTAAATGTAAGGTGAAATGTCATCTCCTATCTCTCTGACCTCGCATCCTTCCGTATACTTGCTTTCCCGACAGCTAAAATACCCAAGAATTTAAATGTAAGGTGAAATGTCATCTCCATTCTCTGACTCGCATCCTTCCGTATACTTGCTTCCCCGACAGCTAAAGTACCCAAGAATTTAAATGTAAGGTGAAATCGTCATCTCCTATATCTCTCTGACTCGCATCCTTCCGTACACTTGCTTCCCCGGACAGCTAAATTACCCAAGAATTTAAATGGGGTGAAATGTCATCTCCTATCTCTCTGACTCGCATCCTTCCGTATACTTGCTTCCGACAGTTAAATACTCCAAGAATTTAAATGTAAGGTGAAATGTCATCTCCTATCTCTTCCGACTCGCATCCTTCCGTATACTTGCTTCCCCCGACAGCTAAAAATACCCAAGAATTTAAATGTTAGGTGAAATGTCATCTCCCTATCTCTGACTCGCATTCTTCCGTATACTTGCTTCCGACAGCTAAAATACCAAGAATTTAAATTCCGTGCGGGTGAAATGTCATCTCCTATCTCTCTGACTCGCATCCTTCCGTATACTTGCTTCCCCGACAGCTAAAATACCCAAGAATTTAAATGTATGTGAAATGCCATCTCCTATCTCTGACTCCGGCATCCTTCCGTATACTTGCTTCCCCGAGAGCTAAAATACGCAAGAATTTAAATGTCAGGTGAAATGTCATCTCTTATCTCTCTGACTCGCATCCTTCCGTATATTTGCTTCCCCGACAGCTAAAATACCCAAGAATTTAAATGTAAGGTGAAATGTCATCTCCCTATCTCTCTGACTCGCATCCTTCCGTATACTCTTGCTTCCCCGACAGCCAAAATACCTAAGAATTTAAATGTAATATGAAATGTCATCTCCTATTCCTCTGACTCGCATCCTTCCGTACACTTGCTTCCCCGACAGGTAAATTACCCAAGAATTTAAATGTCAGGTGAAATGTCATCTCCTATCTCTGACTCGCATCCTTCCGTATACTTGCTTCCCCGACAGCTAAAATACCCAAGAATTTAAATGTTAGGTGAAATGTCATCTTCCCATTCTCTGATTCGCATCCTTCCGTATACTTGTTTCCCCCGACAGTTAAATACCCAAGAATTTAAAAAATGTAAGGTGAAATGTCATTTCCTATCTTCTTCTGACTCGCATCCTTCCGTATACTTGCTTCGACAGCTAAAAATACCCAAGAATTTAAATGTTAGGCATCGTCATTCCCTATCTCTCTGACTCGCATTCTCCGCATACTTGCTTCTCCCCTGACAGCTAAAATACCGAAGAATTTAAATGTAAGGTGAAATGTCATCTCCTACTTCTCTGACTCGCATCCTTCCATACTTGCTTCCCCGACAGCTAAAATACCTCAAGAATTTAAATGTAAGGTGAAATGCCATCTCTATCTTCGACTCGCATCCTTCCGTATACTTGCTTCCTCGAGAGCTAAAATACGCAAGAATTTAAATGTCAGGTGAAATGTCATCTCTTATCTCTCTGACTCCGCATCCTTCCGTATATTTGTTTCCCGACAGCTAAAATACCCAAGAACTTAAAATGTAAGGTGAAATGTCATCTCCTTATCTCTCTGACTCGCATCCTTCCGTATACTTGCTTCCCCGACAGCTAAAATACCTAAGAATTTAAAATGTAAGGTGAAATGTCATCTCCCTATCTCTCTGACTCGCATCCTTCCGTACACTTGCTTCCCCGACAGGTAAATTACCTAAGCACCCTAAATGTCAGGTGAAATGTCATCTCCTATCTCTCTGACTCGCATCTCTTCCGTATACTTGCTTCCCTGACAGCGAAATACCCAAGAATTTAAATGTTAGTGAAATGTCATCTCCTATCTCTCTGATTCGCATCCTTCCGTATACTTGTTTCCCCGACAGCTAAAATACCCAAGAATTTAAATGTCAGGTGAAATGTCATCTCCTATCTCTCTGACTCGCATCCTTCCGTATACTTGCTTCCCCGACAGCTAAAATACCCAAGAATTTAAAATGTCAGGTGAAATGTCATCTCCTATCTCTCTGACTCGCATCCTTCCGTATACTTAAGTTTCCCGACAGCTAAAATACCCAAGAATTTAAATGTAAGGTGAAATGTCATCTCCATCTCTCTGACTCGCATCCTTCCGTATACTTGCTTCCCTCGACAGCTAAAATACCCAAGAATTTAAATTTCAGGTGAAATGTCATCTCCTATCTCTCTGACTCGCATCCTCCGTATACTTGCTTCCCCCGACAGCTAAAATACCCTAGAATTTAAATGTCAGGTGAAATGTCATCTCCTATCTCTCTGACTCGCATCCTTCCGTATACTTGTTTCCCCGACAGCTAAAATACCCAAGAATTTAAATGTAAGGTGAAATGTCATCTCCTATCTCTCTGACTCGCATCCTTCCGTATACTTGCTTCCCCCGACAGCTAAAATACCCAAGAATTTAAATGTTAGGTGAAATGTCATCTCCTTATCTCTCTGACTCGCATCCTTCCGTATACTTGCTTCCCCGACAGCCAAAATACCCAATAATTTAAATGTAAGGTGAAATGTCATCTCCTATCTCTCTGACTCGCATCCTTCCGTATACTTGCTTCCCCGACAGCTAAAATACCCAAGAATTCAAATGTAAGGTGAAATGTCATCTCCTATCTCTCTGACTCGCATCCTTCCGTATACTTGCTTTCCCCGACAGCTAAAGTACCCAAGAATTTAAATGTAAGGTGAAATGTCAATCTCCTATCTCTCTGACTCGCATCCTTCCGTATACTTGCTTCCCCGACAGCTAAAATACCCATGAATTTAAATGTTAAGTGAAATGTCATCTACTATGTCTCTGACTCGCATCCTTCCGTATACTTTCTTCCCCGACAGCTAAAATAACCAAGAATTTAAATGTAAGGTGAAATGTCATCTCCTATCTCTCTGACTCGCATCCTTCCGTATACTTGCTTCCCCGACAGCTATAATACCCAAGAATTTAAATGTAAGGTGAAATGTCATCTCCTATCTCTCTGGGTCGCATCCTTCCATATACTTGCTTCCCCGACAGCTAAAATACCCAAGAATTTAAATGTAAGGTGAAATGTCATCTCCTATCTCTCTGACTCGCATCCTTCCGTATACTTTCTTCCCCGACAGCTAAAATACCCAAGAATTTAAATGTAAGTTGAAATGTCATCTCCTATCTCTCTGACTCGCATCCTTCCGTATACTTGCTTCCCCGACAGCTAAAATACCCAAGAATTTAAATGTAAGGTGAAATGTCATCTCCTATCTCTCTGACTCGCATCCTTCCGTATACTTGCTTCCCCGACAGCTAAAATACCCAAGAATTTAAATGTAAGGTGAAATGTCATCTCCTATCTCTCTGACTCGCATCCTTCCGTATACTTGCTTCCCCGACAGCTAAAATACCTAAGAATTTAAATGTAAGGTGAAATGTCATCTCCTATCTCTCTGACTCGCATCCTTCCGTACACTTGCTTCCCCGACAGCTAAATTACCGAAGAATATAAAAGTAAGGTGAAATGTCATCTCCTATCTCTCTGACTCGCATCCTTCCGTATACTTGCTTCCCCGACAGCTAAAATACCCAAGAATTTAAATGTAAGGTGAAATGTCATCTCCTATCTCTCTGATTCGCATCCTTCCGTATACTTGCTTCCCCGAGAGCTAAAATACCCAAGAAATTAAATGTAAGGTGAAATGTCATCTCCTATCTCTCTGACTCGCATCCTTCCGTATACTTGCTTCCCCGACAGCTAAAATACCCAAGAATATACATGTCAGGTGAAATGTCATCTATCTCTCTGACTCGCTTCCTTCAGTATAATTGCTTCCCCGACAGCTAAAATACCCAAGAAATTAAATGTAAGGTGAAATGTCATCTCCTATCTCTCTGACTCGCATCCTTTCGTATACTTGCTTCCTCGACAGCTAAAATACCGAAGAATTTAAATGTTAGGTGAAATGTCATCTCCTATCTCTCTGGCTCGCTTCCTTCCGTATACTTGCTTCCTCGACAGCTAAAATACCCAAGAATTTAAATGTAAGGTGCAATGTCATCTCCTATCTCTCTGACTCGCATCCTTCCGTATACTTGCTTCCCCGACAGCGAAAATACCGAAAAATTTAAATGTTAGGTGAAATGTCATCTCCTATCTCTCTGACTCGCATCCTTCCGTATACTTGCTTCCCCGTCAGCTAAAATACCCAAGAATTTAAATGTAAGGTGAAATGTCATCTCCTATCTCTCTGACTCGCATCCTTCCGTATACTTGCTTCCCCGACAGATAAAGTACCCAAGAATTTAAATGTAAGGTGAAATGTCATCTCCTATCTCTCTGACTCGCATCCTTCCGTATACTTGCTTCCCCGACAGCTAAAATACCCAAGAATTTAAATGTTAGGTGAAATGTCATCTCCTATCTCTCTGACTCGCATCCTTCCGTATACTTGCTTCCCCGACAGCTAAAATACCGAAGAATTTAAATGTAAGGTGAAATGTCATCTCCTATCTCTCTGACTCGCATCCTTCCGTACACTAGCTTCCCCGACAGCTAAAATACCGAAGAATTTAAATGTAAGGTGAAATGTCATCTCCAATCTCTCTGACTCGCATCCTTCCGTATACTTGCTTCCCCGACTGCTAAAATACCCAAGAATTTAAATGTTAGGTGAAATGTCATCTCCTATCTCTCTGACTCGCATCCTTCCGTATACTTGCTTCCCCGACAGCTAAAATACCCAAGAATTTAAATGTCAGGTGAAATGTCATCTCCTATCTCTCTGACTCGCATCCTTCCGTATACTTGCTTCCCCGACAGCTAAAATACCCAAGAATTTAAATGTCAGGTGAAATGTCATCTCCTATCTCTCTGACTCGCATCCTTCCGTATACTTGCTTCCCCGACAGCTAAAATACCCAAGAATTTAAATGTAAGGTGAAATGTCATCTCCTATCTCTCTGACTCGCATCCTTCCGTATACTTGCTTCCCCGACAGCTAAAATACCCAAGAATTTAAATGTTAGGTGAAATGTCATCTCCTATCTCTCTGACTCGCATCCTTCCGTATACTTGCTTCCCCGACAGCTAAAATACCCAAGAATTTAAATGTAAGGTGAAATGTCATCTCCTATCTCTCTGACTCGCATCCTTCCGTATACTTGCTTCCGCGACAGCTAAAATACCCAAGAATTTAAATGTCAGGTGAAATGTCATCTCCCATCTTCTGACTCACCCCCCGTATACTTTCCGATATCTAAACTACCCAAGAATTTAAATGTTAGGTGAAATGTCATCTCCTATCTCTCTGACTCGCATCCTTCCGTATACTTGCTTCCCGACAGCTAAAATACCCAAGAATTTAAATGTCAGGTGAAATGTCAATCTCCTATCTCTGACTCGCATCTCCGTATACTTGCTTCCCCGACAGCTAAAATACCCAAGAATTTAAATGTCAGGTGAAATGTCATCTCCTATCTCTCTGACTCGCATCCTTCCGTATACTTGCTTCCCCGACAGCTAAAATACCCAAGAATTTAAATGTTAGGTGAAATGTCATCTCCTATCTCTCTGACTCTGCATCCTTCCGTATACTTGCTTCCCCGACAGCTAAAATACCCAAGAATTTAAATGTAAGGTGAAATGTCATCTCCTACTTCGCCACCTGCATCCTTCCGTATACTTGCTTCCCTGACAGCTAAAATACCCAAGAATTTAAATGTCAGGTGAAATGTCATCTCCTATCTCTGACTCGCATCCTTCCCCGTATACTTTCTTCCCCGATATCTAAACTACCCAAGAATTTAAATGTTAGGTGAAATGTCATCTCCTATCTCTCTGACTCGCATCCTTCCGTATACTTGCTTCCCCGACTGCTAAAATACCTTAAGAATTCTAATGTCAGGTGAAATGTCATCTCCTATCTCTCTGACTCGCATCCTTCAGTATACTTTCTTCCCCTGACAGCTAAAATACCCAAGAATTCAAATGTAAGGTGAAATGTCATTCTATCTCTCTGACTGCATCCTTCCGTATACTCTGTTTCCCTGACAGCTAAAGTACCCAAGAATTTAAATGTAAGGTGAAATGTCAATCTCCTATCTCTCTGACTCGCATCCTTCCGTATATCACTTGCTTCCCCCGACAGCTAAAATACCCATGAATTTAAATGTTAAGTGAAATGTCATCTCCTATCTCTCTGACTCGCATCCTTCCGTATACTTTCTTCCCCGACAGCTAAAATACCAAGAATTTAAATGTAAGGTGAAATGTCATCTCCTATCTCTCTGACTCGCATCCTTCCGTATACTTGCTTCCCTGACAGCTATAATACCCAAGAATTTAAATGTAAGGTGAAATGTCATCTCCTATCTCTCTGGGTCGCATCCTTCCATATACTTGCTTCCCTGACAGCTAAAATACCCAAGAATTTAAATGTAAGGTGAAATGTCATCATCTCTCTGACTCGCATCCTTCCGTATACTTTCTTCCCCGACAGCTAAAATACCGAAGAATTTAAATGTAAGTTGAAATGTCATCTCCTATCTCTCTGACTCGCATCCTTCCGTATACTTGCTTCCCCTTCGACAGCTAAAATACCCAAGAATTTAAAATGTAAGGTGAAATGTCATCTCCTATCTCTGACTCGCATCCTTCCGTATACTTGCTTCCCCGACAGCTAAAATACCCAAGAATTTAAATGTATGCTATCTCCTATCTCTCTGACTCGCATCCTTCCGTATACTTGCTTCCTTGACAGCTAAAATACCCACAATTTAAATGTAAGGTGAAATGTCATCTCCTATCTCTCTGACTCGCATCCTTCCGTATACTTTCTTCCCGACAGCTAAAATACCCAAGAATTTAAATGTAAGGTGAAATGTCATCTCCTATCTCTCTCACTCGCATCCTTCCGTATACTTTCCTCCCCGACAGCTAAAATACCCAAGAATTTAAATGTAAGGTGAAAATGTCATCTTTTATGTCTCTGACTCGCATCCTTCCGTATACTTGCTTCCTCCACAGCTAAAATACCCAAGAATTTAAATGTAAGGTGAAATGTCATCTCCTATCTCTCTGACTCGCATCCTTCCGTATACTTTCCTCCCCGACAGCTAAAATACCCAAGAATTTAAATGTAAGGTGAAATGTCATCTCCTATCTCTCTGACTCGCATCCTTCCGTATACTTGCTTCCCCGACAGCTAAAATACCCAAGAATTTAAATGTAAGATGAAATGTCATCTCCTATCTCTCTGACTCGCATCCTTCCGTATACTTTCTTCCCCGACAGCTAAAATACCCAAGAATTTAAATGTAAGGTGAAATATCATCTCCTATCTCTCTGACTCGCATCCTTCCGTATACTTGCTTCCCCGACAGCTAAAATACCCAAGAATTTAAATGTCAGGTGAAATGTCATCTACTATGTCTCTGACTCGCATCCCTCCGTATACTTGCTTCCCCGACAGCTAAAATACCCAAGAATTTAAATGTAAGGTGAAATGTCATCTCCTATGTCTCTGACTCGCATCCTTCCGTATACTTGCTTCCCCGACAGCTAAAATACCCAAGAATTTAAATGTAAGGTGAAATGTCATCTCCTATCTCTCTGACTCGCATCCTTCCGTATACTTGCTTCCCCGACAGCTCAAACAACCAAGAATTTAAATGTAAGGTGAAATGTCATCTCCTATCTCTCTGACTCGCATCCTTCCGTATACTTGCTTCCCCGACAGCTAAACTACCCAAGAATTTAACTGTAAGGTGAAATCTCATCTCCTATCTCTCTGACTCTCATCCTTCCGTATACTTTCTTCCCCGACAGCTAAAATACCCAAGAATTTAAATGTAAGGTGAAATGTCATCTCCTATCTCTCTGACTCGCATCCTTCCGTATACTTTCTTCCCCGACAGCTAAAATACCGAAGAATTTAAATGTAAGGTGAAATGTCATCTCCTATCTCTCTGACTCGCATCCTTCCGTATACTTTCTTCCCCGACAGCTAAAATACCCAAGAATTTAAATATTAGGTGAAATCTCATCTCCTATCTCTCTGACTCGCATCCTTCCGTATACTTGCTTCCCCGACAGCTAAAATACCCAATAATTTAAATGTAAGGTGAAATGTCATCTCCTATCTCTCTGACTCGCATCCTTCCGTATACTTTCTTCCCCGACAGCTAAAATACCGAAGAATTTAAATGTAAGTTGAAATGTCATCTCCTATCTCTCTGACTCGCATCCTTCCGTATACTTGCTTCCCCGACAGCTAAAATACCCAAGAATTTAAATGTAAGGTGAAATGTCATCTCCTATCTCTCTGACTCGCATCCTTCCGTATACTTGCTTCCCCGACAGCTAAAATACCCAAGAATTTAAATGTAAGGTGAAATGTCATCTCCTATCTCTCTGACTCGCATCCTTCCGTATACTTGCTTCCCCGACAGCTAAAATACCCAATAATTTAAATGTAAGGTGAAATGTCATCTCCTATCTCTCTGACTCGCATCCTTCCGTATACTTTCTTCCCCGACAGCTAAAATACCCAAGAATTTAAATGTAAGGTGAAATGTCATCTCCTATCTCTCTGACTCGCATCCTTCCGTATACTTTCCTCCCCGACAGCTAAAATACCCAAGAATTTAAATGTAAGGTGAAATGTCATCTTTTATGTCTCTGACTCGCATCCTTCCGTATACTTGCTTCCTCCACCGCTAAAATACCCAAGAATTTAAATGTAAGGTGAAATGTCATCTCCTATCTCTCTGACTCGCATCCTTCCGTATACTTTCCTCCCCGACAGCTAAAATACCCAAGAATTTAAATGTAAGGTGAAATGTCATCTCCTATCTCTCTGACTCGCATCCTTCAGTATACTTGCTTCCCCGACAGCTAAAATACCCAAGAATTTAAATGTAAGGTGAAATGTCATCTCCTATCTCTCTGACTCGCATCCTTCAGTATACTTTCTTCCCCGACAGCTAAAATACCCAAGAATTTAAATGTAAGGTGAAATGTCATCTCCTATCTCTCTGACTCGCATCCTTCCGTATACTTTCCTCCCCGACAGCTAAAATACCCAAGAATTTAAATGTAAGGTGAAATGTCATCTTTTATGTCTCTGACTCGCATCCTTCCGTATACTTGCTTCCTCCACAGCTAAAATACCCAAGAATTTAAATGTAAGGTGAAATGTCATCTCCTATCTCTCTGACTCGCATCCTTCCGTATACTTTCCTCCCCGACAGCTAAAATACCCAATAATTTAAATGTAAGGTGAAATGTCATCTCCTATCTCTCTGACTCGCATCCTTCCGTATACTTGCTTCCCCGACAGCTAAAATACCCAAGAATTTAAATGTAAGGTGAAATGTCATCTCCTATCTCTCTGACTCGCATCCTTCAGTATACTTTCTTCCCCGACAGCTAAAATACCCAAGAATTTAAATGTAAGGTGAAATATCATCTCCTATCTCTCTGACTCGCATCCTTCCGTATAATTGCTTCCCCGACAGCTAAAATACCCAAGAATTTAAATGTAAGGTGAAATGTCATCTCCTATCTCTCTGACTCGCATCCTTCCGTATACTTACTTCCCCGACAGCTAAAATACCCAAGAATTTAAATGTAAGGTGAAATGTCATCTCCTATCTCTCTGACTCGCATCCTTCCGTATACTTTCTTCCCCGACAGCTAAAATACCGAAGAATTTAAATGTAAGGTGAAATGTCATCTCCTATCTCTCTGACTCGCATCCTTCCGTATACTTTCTTCCCCGACAGCTAAAATACCCAAGAATTTAAATGTTAGGTGAAATCTCATCTCCTATCTCTCTGACTCGCATCCTTCCGTATACTTGCTTCCCCGACAGCTAAAATACCCAAGAATTTAAATGTAAGGTGAAATGTCATCTCCTATCTCTCTGACTCGCATCCTTCCGTATACTTGCTTCCCCGACAGCTAAAATACCCAAGAATTTAAATGTAAGGTGAAATGTCATCTCCTATCTCTCTGACTCGCATCCTTCCGTATACTTTCTTCCCCGACAGCTAAAATACCCAAGAATTTAAATGTAAGGTGAAATGTCATCTCCTATCTCTCTGACTCGCATCCTTCCGTATACTTTCTTCCCCGACAGCTAAAATACCGAAGAATTTAAATGTAAGGTGAAATGTCATCTCCTATCTCTCTGACTCGCATCCTTCCGTATACTTTCTTCCCCGACAGCTAAAATACCCAAGAATTTAAATGTTAGGTGAAATCTCATCTCCTATCTCTCTGACTCGCATCCTTCCGTATACTTGCTTCCCCGACAGCTAAAATACCCAATAATTTAAATGTAAGGTGAAATGTCATCTCCTATCTCTCTGACTCGCATCCTTCCGTATACTTGCTTCCCCGACAGCTAAAATACCCAAGAATTCAAATGTAAGGTGAAATGTCATCTCCTATCTCTCTGACTCGCATCCTTCCGTATACTTGCTTCCCCGACAGCTAAAGTACCCAAGAATTTAAATGTAAGGTGAAATGTCAATCTCCTATCTCTCTGACTCGCATCCTTCCGTATACTTGCTTCCCCGACAGCTAAAATACCCATGAATTTAAATGTTAAGTGAAATGTCATCTCCTATCTCTCTGACTCGCATCCTTCCGTATACTTTCTTCCCCGACAGCTAAAATAACCAAGAATTTAAATGTAAGGTGAAATGTCATCTCCTATCTCTCTGACTCGCATCCTTCCGTATACTTGCTTCCCCGACAGCTATAATACCCAAGAATTTAAATGTAAGGTGAAATGTCATCTCCTATCTCTCTGGGTCGCATCCTTCCATATACTTGCTTCCCCGACAGCTAAAATACCCAAGAATTTAAATGTAAGGTGAAATGTCATCTCCTATCTCTCTGACTCGCATCCTTCCGTATACTTTCTTCCCCGACAGCTAAAATACCCAAGAATTTAAATGTAAGTTGAAATGTCATCTCCTATCTCTCTGACTCGCATCCTTCCGTATACTTGCTTCCCCGACAGCTAAAATACCCAAGAATTTAAATGTAAGGTGAAATGTCATCTCCTATCTCTCTGACTCGCATCCTTCCGTATACTTGCTTCCCCGACAGCTAAAATACCCAAGAATTTAAATGTAAGGTGAAATGTCATCTCCTATCTCTCTGACTCGCATCCTTCCGTATACTTGCTTCCCCGACAGCTAAAATACCCAATAATTTAAATGTAAGGTGAAATGTCATCTCCTATCTCTCTGACTCGCATCCTTCCGTATACTTTCTTCCCCGACAGCTAAAATACCCAAGAATTTAAATGTAAGGTGAAATGTCATCTCCTATCTCTCTGACTCGCATCCTTCCGTATACTTGCTTCCCCGACAGCTAAAATACCCAAGAATTTAAATGTAAGGTGAAATGTCATCTCCTATCTCTCTGACTCGCATCCTTCCGTACACTTGCTTCCCCGATATCTAAACTACCCAAGAATTCAAATGTAAGGTGAAATGTCATCTCCTATCTCTCTGACTCGCATCCTTCCGTATACTTGCTTCCCCGACAGCTAAAATACCCAAGAATTTAAATGTAAGGTGAAATGTCATTTCCTATCTCTCTGGGTCGCATCCTTCCTTATACTTGCTTCCCCGATATCTAAACTACCCAAGAATTTAAATGTAAGGTGAAATGTCATCTCCTATCTCTCTGACTCGCTTCCTTCCGTATACTTGCTTCCCCGATATCTAAACTACCCAAGAATTTAAATGTAAGGTGAAATGTCATCTCCTATCTCTCTGACTCGCATCCTTCCGTATACTTGCTTCACCGACAGCTAAAATACCCAAGAATATACACGTCAGGTGAAATGTCATCTCCTATCTCTCTGACTCGCTTCCTTCAGTATAATTGCTTCCTCGTCAGCTAAACTACCCAGGAATTTAAATGTAAGGTGAAATGTCATCTCCTATCTCTCTGACTCGCATCCTTCCTCTCAAGCTCTTTTTACCGTCTACTCTACTCTCATCACACCAGTATTCTCATCCTTCTCTTACCCATTTCCTGACCCCCCCTATAACTTGTCCCTATTCCTCATCACTTTCCTTCTATGTAACCCCCAGCACACCAGTGGCAGTAAAACTGCCTTGCTTGGGGTGAAATGATGTAAAAAATATGGTTACTTATTGTTACAAAATGAATTGTGGCACAAAGGCAAAAACGAATTGCTCGTCACATTAACTACTCTAGACTTCACTAATCCGACTCATGGCCCATTCATCCCTTGCAATTTGATAGTATCTTTGAAAAAAAAAAAAATTAAAAAAAATGAATTAACGGATATATTTCTAATTTATTTGTTTGAACATTATTTTTAATGGCTACTTGTATTTGAGTAGATACTTTGTTTTATATAATTAAACAGTATATTTATATATATATATCAACCGGTTTGAATAATCGAGAAACCTTGTTAGGAAAAAATGCATACTCCGGCAGGATTCGAACCTGGGACGGTTATAGACATAAAAGAAGGCATCAATTTATCTAACATGTTTCTTTTTACGTATCTGTCTAGAGTCATACGCGCAAATACCCTTGGGAAAGGTATTAGTCCAACTCTTCCCTCCAATTATGGGTGAAATAACAGGACAGATTGGGTTCTATAGCCTTGCCTCGCAACCAGTCTACAGAAGAAAGCAATGGCAACCTACTGCGGGATAATCTTCTGCCCAGTCAGTCATGTCTCATTCAAGACATGATCACCCAAGCGTGTTTCACCTATGGCATTTAACTAACTGAATATAATAGGTAAAAACATGATTAAGGTTTCTACTAGGTATGAAGTGGGGGATCAGTTTTATGTTGTCATGAAGTAATAAACTGATCCCCCTAATTACTATTTAATAATATAATTCATCTCTTCTCCATCTAGCTATGAGTCAAATAACAAGACAAATTGGGTGAGAACCAGTCTTGGCTGAGAACCAGTCTACCGCACAAAGCAATGGCAACCTACTGCGGGATAATTTTCTGCCCAGTCAGTCATGTCTCTTTCAAGACATGATCGCCCAAGCGTGTATCACGTATGGCACTTAACTGACATCTAGAGCCATAGAAATGTTTTGTTTTTTAAACACATTTGTGTTAAAACACATTTGTGTTAAAACACATTTGTGTTTTAAACACATTTGTGGTTGTATTCATTGTTGATGCTATCAAGTGTTAGGTTTTCTTTCTTTTTTTTATTAATGTTGTTTCCATTTTAACCTTTCTCGTTTTCATACCTTTCAGGCTATTATATTCGTAATATCAACAAATAATTGCGGATGGAGCTTCGAAGGTCACCGTGTGTATTTTAATGAGACCTAATTGTGCTATGGTAAAACAAAAAATTAAACAATCCATACAGTCATTTAAAAGTAAAAATAAAATCACCCTTGATAATGGCTAAAGGAATAGACGAAAGCGTTCGATTATACAGAACCTTCAGAAAATTTTGACATATGTCTAGAAAAGACGAAAATTAACAATTAAAATGTAAAGAAGTATACATATATGTATACACGCAGGTACACACCGATATAAAAATATTTTTCAGATGAGCAGTAGTCAATGTAATACAATAGATTTATTAAGTACACTACCGGCCATAATTATTAGGCCATCCCAGTCTTTTTTTTTCTTTTTTTAAAGAAATTATGTATTTCATACTATTTTTAGTATTTATTGCCAAGTGGATAATTCTAAATGAAAATAGAATGGTTCTTTTGTTATTATTACTTTGCAATAGCGACAACTTACAACAGAAAATAGCGACAATTTACCCATCGCACCCTGTAGATTTGTTATATATATATATCTATACATTACCGGCCATAGTTATTAAGCCAT
Source organism: Ascarosepion bandense (assembly GCA_037127315.1). Classification (NCBI taxonomy): domain Eukaryota; kingdom Metazoa; phylum Mollusca; class Cephalopoda; order Sepiida; family Sepiidae; genus Ascarosepion; species Ascarosepion bandense. The sequence continues at coordinate 586,632 of JBBBDQ010001281.1, read as the reverse complement.
CCAAGTTTTTTTTTAAAGAAATGATGTATTTCATACTATTTTTTAGTATTTATTGCCAAGTGGAATAATTCTAAATGAAAATAAAATGGCTCTTTTGTTATTATTACTTTGCAAAATTTTACAAGGCAAAGAAGCAAAGATGAACTCGTCAGAATCACCCTAAATGTTTTTCATTCTTTCTTTGATGAAACTGCAATATAGGTAATTAACAAATATTTATAAATTCATTTGATGCACGTGTTATTGTGCAGTATTAACAAAAGAACCATTCTATTTTCATTTGCAATAATTCACATGGTAATAAATACTAAAAAAATGTACAATTATGGCCGCTAGTGTATATATTAATAACTATACATGTTATACTACGTCTAAAGCACGGAGGTTCAAAAATGGTAGACTTTGAAAAAAAACAGTAGCTACTCTTTCATCTCCGCATCGCTCATTCAGTAATGAATTGGATCACTCTGGCCACTGGCCTATTATACATCATACGCTAAAAGTCTGCCTCCTTCTACCGATCACCCATAAATCAAAGGTAGAAGGCGATTCTACCTCTGATCTACAAGATAAAAGGAGGCAGACTTTTAGCGTATGATGTGGCCAGAGTGCTCTAATTCATTACTGAATAAGCGATGCGTAGATATTAGAGTAGCTACTGTTTTTTCAAAATTTGCCATTCTTCCAGAGTGTTTAATCATGGAGTGAGAGCGTAAATAGTCATCCGCAGACAGATCTGTTTCGCTGAATCACAGCTCATCAGTAAGGTTAGACTCTGATTGTTTTTAACCCAGGATTGAAACCCGACCGAATTGGCGCCAGTCGGCGATTCTACCTCTGGGCTTAGGGCGCTCGGTAGAAGAAGGCAGACTTTTTAGCGCGTATATTATTATTTTACACGCCAAATAGCCAGAGTGCTCTAATTCATTACTGAATAAGCGATGCGTACATGCCAGAGTAGCTACTATTTTTCAAAGTCTACCATTCTTCCAGAGTGCTCAATCAAGGGTATGAGAGGGTAAATACTCATCCGCAGACGGATCTGTTTCGCGGTATATATATATATATATATATCTTATAGTATCAGCATTATATTAAGTAGGCACACGTGTTTGACTAGACATTTCTGTTTTTGGAAACAGTGTAGTCATTACATCGATGATTGATGTGCGTTTTTATGTAATGGATATCGGCTTAAATTGAGAAATGTGTAAATCCGACTTCGAATTCCAGTGAGATTCATTTCATTCACTTACGCAGAAATATCCTTCGAAAAAGTATTAATCCATCTGTTCTCCCTCCAGATGTGGGTTAAATGGCATGATGACGAACATGTATTCAGTTTTCTTGTAGTTTGTATGTTTCTTTAACCATTTCGTGTATGAGGTCATGTATTTTCTTTTCTGTGTCTGCTATCAGCACGAATTCATCTGCTTATATTGTTCACATTGTGGCCGCCAATGACGAATCCTTGCAGGCTTTCTAGAACCCTTTGATTTATTGCATTTTTTATATTCCGATTCAGTGTAGGTTTTCTGCAGCTTGGGGATCGAAGAAAACCTGATAATTTAAATCCTCCAAGGACTTGTACGTATTATTAATATAACACTTTAAGCGCAGCAAAAGGAAGAAAAAAAAACAAAAAAAAAACGAAAAAAGAATTTATCAAAGTTTCAGAAAATTAAATAATTTTTCAACGTTTTGTTAAAAAGAGACGTTTAAAAATAATTCATGAAAATTTAATTAACATTCGGCATTTATCTGATTTTAACAAGAATTTTCAAATCAATGTATTTGTTCTCACAAAAAATGCCAAAAGTTTCAATATATAATGTTTATGCATAACTTGAAAATGTCTATAATTATAGACATTTTTCGTCTATTAATTTTAATGATCAAATTTTTGAGTTATGCATAAACATTAAAATTAATAGACAAAAAAAAAAGTATCTACTTTTATATATAGTCGCCTCATACATATGTACAAATATATATATATTATTTTACACGCCAAATAGCCAGACAGACAGTCCTGTTCCACAGCTTACCAATACGGTGACACATCCGACTGCTTTCTAGTCAGGATTGAAATCCGACAGATTTTATATCAGACGGATATTCTACCACTAAGCTATCGGCGAACACCGCACGAAGGCAGATTTTATCGTGTTATATACGCAATGTATCACATGCTAGTAACCAATAGTGTTTGATTCATGACTAAAAAACAAAGCGTAAACAGCAATGAGTAGCTGCCGTTTTTAAAATCTACCATTTCCACAGTTTTCTCAATCGATGGGCGGGAGCATAATGAGCGTAATATATCGGTACCCCAAAAAATGATGAAATAAACTGCTCCGTCCTTCTTTAAACAATTTTATTTTTGATCGATACTCGTATTTAAGTAGAAATTCTGTTTATTATAAAACAGTAATATATATTTATTTCTACCGGCCTGATTATTTAAGGTAAATGTTTGTTACAATTTGTGTCATTCGGCAGGATTAATACCTCTATCCACATAGGAGAAGCCACCAAGTGATCTGGTGCGTCTGAGACCTCTCGACCACGAATGACGATCAGACTAAATGAAGTCAAATTAAACCTATAACTTATATTAAACCGGTAGAAATAAATATATAATACTGTTTGATTATAAACGGAATTTCTACTTAAATACGAGTAGCGATCAAAAATAATGTTCAAACAAATCATTTCAAATTGTCGGTTGTTTATAACCAGTTCCGTTAATCTTCGTTAATTTCCGGAATATATATATATAATAATGACAATCTTGAGAAAAAGGAAAGGATAATCTAAATTTATATAATTAATATCAAATATTAAAAAGATAAAACAAAGAACTCAAAGGATATTATTCAGAGCAATATAAAATATTCAGAAGGAAATTCAGCACATAATTAAACGGCTATAAACCTATAATTTATTTCGGCAGTTGTAAAATGCAAGCTGCTTCATCAGACCCGAAAAATAAGATATTTGATTTTGAGTTTTCTTTTATTTATATATATGTATATAGGGTATGATCGATGAATTATCGCCTAAATTATGCTAACTTTTGTTGGCCCACATATAATAATCAAGTAGATTGCAGTCCGGGAAGTTAAGTGTGCAGGTGCAAGAGGCGTGCAGAAGTTGTCTGAGAGTCATGACTGTATTCTTCCATTTGTATGGCGCGGAGTCCGGTAACCAAACAACGTCTTCCATAAGCCACTCTTTTAACAGAGTTTTCTGAGTTGCCTTGACTTCGTAATCGTCATTAGACTAATCTAACTCATTCTAAATCATCTGCATTGTCCTCGGATTGCAAAATACTGGAGCTTTCGGTGCGAATGCCAAGCAGTACAGAATGGTTCTTTTATTTTTCACAAACGTTGCACACCTGACCCTACTTTATTGTGCAGTGGAACTAAATTAAAAACAAACGACACTCATGAGCAAAATTAAAAACTTAAAATAATGAGATATATATATATATATATATATATATAGGAATTGATTTGTTTGAACATTATTTTTTATCGATACTCATATTTACGTAGTTATTCTGTTTTTAATTAAACAGTATTATATATTTATATCTACCGGCCTGAATATTTACGAGAAATTTTTATTACGAAAATGTGTGTCACGGCAGGATTCGAACCTGCGACCCGTATCCACATAGGGGAAGCTACCATATGATCTGGCACGTCTTAGTCAAGCCTATATAACACAGTTATCGGTCTATCGCAACAATCATATCTGCTCTGAAATGTATCGTAATGTCAACAAATGTAAACATGTTACGGAAATTAACCGAAGATTACCGAAACTTGGTTATAAACAACCGACAATTTGAAATGATTTGTTTGAACATTATTTTTTATCGATACTCGTATTTAAGTAGATATTCTGTTTTTTAATTAAAGAGTATTATATATTTATATCCACCGGCCTGATTATTTACACATATATACATATATTCACACACACACACACACACACACACACACACCCACACCCACACACATACACACACATATATATATATTCTAAACATATACTGTTAAATATAAGAGACAATGAATGTCTATTATGTTTAATCATGAGCCGTTCTAAACGTAGTATTTTGGCTTTAATTTCAGTTGAAAAGTAAGACAAAAATTCTCCAACATTTGAATAAGTTGGTTCTAAGCTTTCGGCACACATGAGCCATCTTCAGAGAGGTTATAAGGATGGTAACACAATAACACTTAATAAAATCACGTTTAAATTTGATCATAACACATTACATTGCATTTGAATATATGGTTTTGTTGTCATTTCGCGCTATCACGCGGTGTGACGTCATAGAACAGCATTGCAAATTTGACGACTGCGTTTGTTATTTTTGGTAACTATTTCCGTTGCTTAGCGGAGTTTTATGTCAACACAAAATAAAATCGTCTCTGATGGTGGATGTTATTGTGTTAGCGTCTTAATAACCTCTCTGAAGATGGCTCATGTGAGACGAAAGCTTAGAACCAAATTAATAAAAAATTATCCAAATGTTGGAAAACCTTTGTCTTTATTTTCAACTGAATTTAAAACGAAAATACGTTTGGAACGGCTCATGATTGAACATAATAGACATTCATTGTCTCTTATATTTAACAGTATATGTTTAGAATATATATATGTGTGTGTGTATGTGTGTGGGTGTGGGTGTGTCTGCGTCTATGTCTGTGTGTCTGTATATGTGTGCGTGTGTGTGTGTATTTTTGTGCGTTTTTATATGTTGGTGTTTGTATATATATATGTGAAAAAGAGAAAGAAATTAAGTTCAGCTGCTTAATTTTACGTCATGCCAACCCTTTAAAGTGATTTAAGGTCGAATTTTGTATGGGGCAACTCATAAAGATGGAACTCCCTAATTATATTTAATAATCAAGTAGACTGGAATTCCCAATAACTGAGGCACATCTATAGTGACCTTCAATGCGTATTTGATAGCGCAGGCCACTTGCAGCTGATTTAATTTAGGAGGATGCTCCTGAAAATGCCGGATTCTGACATACAAAAAAGCGAGTCATTCACTTGATCTGTATGTATCAATCACAACTTTATCAATCTATCAATCTATCTACCTCAAACCAACCTCCCTCCCTCCCTCTCTCTCTCTCTCTCTCTCTCTCTCTCGCTCACTGACTCTATTTATCTTGAAAACTAGTTAGATATTTCCGTCATTTCATATCTGTAAATCTATTTATCTATCTAATTAATTGGCTATCAATTATTTCATATCTTCTATCTAACAAGCTAGTAAATTATGTAGCTAGATATCAATGTCACCTTCTTCAGGTCTATACCTTTGAGTGTGTTCATTATCTATCTATCTATCTATCTATCTATCTATCTATCTATCTGTCTGTCTGTCTGTCTATCTCTCTCTCTCTCTATATATATATATATATATATAAAGCTATGGATATCAATAAATATACATATGGTAATGTAGATACACACACATATATAAAAAATATTTTTTCTGTTCCTAATAGAATTGTAGGATGTGCGTTGCGGTGCAGTAGATATCGACTTGAGACGAGAAATCGTGGAGACGAGTTCGAATTCCAGTTGAATTCCTTGCGTTCACTTACGCCCAAATACCCTTGGGAAAGGTATTAATCCGTCTCTTCCCTCCAGTTATGGGTTAAATAACAGGACATATTGGGTTCTATAGGCTTGGCTAGCAACCAGTCTACCGCAGAAAGCAATGGCAACCTACTGCGGGATAATCTTCAGTCAGTCATGTCTCTTTCGAGACATGATCGCCCAAGCGTGTATCACGTATGACACTTAACTGAATGACTGAATATAATAGTTGAAAACATGATTAAGGCTTCTGCTGGGCATAAAGTGAGGGATCAGTTTTATATTGTTTTGAAGTAATAAACTGATCCCCCACTAATTAATACTTAATAATATAATACATCTCTTCCCGCTTTAGCTATGAGTCAAATAATAGGACTGAGTGGGTTCTATAGCCCTGGATGGCAACCAGTCTACCGCAGAAAGTAATGGCAACCTACTGCGGGATAATCCTCTGCTCAGTCAGTCATGTCTCTTTCGAGACATGATCACCCAAGCGTGTATCATGTACGGCACTTAACTGACTGAATAGAACAGTGCTCAATGTAAGATAAGAAAGAAATTAAGTATATATTACGAAATATACATTTCTTCCTATGTCTCTAGCACGATTCAGAGTTTTATGTATTATGCAATGATGAGGTGCATGCACCTGATGATTGAATAGGCCCTGAAACTCAAAGTCGTTGCTATAGACGAGAGAGAACGTATATTTCCCAACACACACACACTACCGGCCATAATTATTAGCCCCCCCCCCCATTTTTAAAAAAGAAATAATGTCCTTCATACTATTTTTAGTATTTATTGCCAAGTGAATAACTGTAAATGAAAATAGAATGGTTCTTTTGTTAATACTGCACAATAATACGTGCATCAAATGAACTATTCAAGGTGTCCAGTTTTTGTTGGTTGGTTGGTTGTTTTGTTTTTATAGCATATCAACCTCGGCGGGTCATTTATTGCCAATTAAATTTTTTATTTATTTATTGCTGGTA
>JBBBDQ010001281.1:567500-575000 GCA_037127315.1 Ascarosepion bandense | reverse complement strand
TGGATAACAAACAACCTACAACACACGCCGGTAGTTACCGCATAGTATAAATGGTATCGATATAACTTAACGAATATTTAAAATTCATCAGTTCAAACTGATATGCACATTAAATTTGTGTCACTATTTTATTATTTTTTTTATATGAATTTCAGTGTTAATATGCCAAATTTGTTCACCAAGCGCAAGTTTTAGTGAGATAAAGCTGTATCAATCTGCTGGAGGTCCTGTAAGTGGTGTACAGTAATTCTTAAGAGTGCTGTCTCACTTGTTTATACTCGATGGCAAATATTTTATACCTGTCATATAAGTCGGCCCCTAATTTTGGAAATTGTTTTCTAGGCCTGAAAACTTGACATGGCCGTGGCATTTTTCTAAGCTCAGCTTAGATGTGGCACAAGGCCGAAAGTATGAGGCACCCAGTAAGAATCGAAATCACTACTCAATTTTACTGATTCAAGCGGGACATTGCTAAACATTGCACAAGGTTGTGGTGCCCTTACACGGAAATTAATATACCTAATGCAACATCTTTGCAAATGGCTAAAGCACTGGCTGAAAGCGGCTCCAGTGATCAGTCTGTCAAAAACTCTCTGTTTCCATTATGGCTAACAAATGTGTAAATGTCACTTAATAAAAAGTTTCTATTTGCAACTTTTATGTGGTTCTCAGTAAATCAAAGAAAAACAAATCAGAATAATGAATAACAGGAAACACTCATTTTATAAAGGTAAAATGAAGATTAAATACAATAATATATTTAGGCTGTGCTCAGTGAGGGGAATCGGGAAGTTGAGTTGACCGATGCGTTTTCAGATTTCCTTAACTACAAGAATAACAAATGCGCTTACGTTCGATGATTAAGACTCTTAGTAATTCGGCGTTGCTTTTTAGTTTGTGACAAATTAGTCAATTAAGTAAATGTCCATATGGGATTAATACGGATGAGTTGGATGCAATACTCGGTTTCTTCATTAATCAATCTTTTAATATGTTGATAACATAAAAAGAAGAAGTTTTTACCTCCCAAATGTTTATTTCTCAAGTGTTTATCTCTCAAGTGTTTGTCCTTTCAGACTGAGTCACGTGACATTGTGCGTGCGTGATATGATAGTTCTAGTAATCAGCCGATAGTGTTTTCAAGAATCATTGCCTGGCTCATTTGACTGCTGATTTTGTAACGTCATCAGAGAAAGAAGATAGATACCACAGTTAGAGAGAGAAAGAAAGAGTGATAGTTTATTGATAGTATAACCGTTTAGTACGGTGAGGGTTAGGTGTAAATACGTGAGAACGCAATAAATAAAATAAAAATAACGCTCGTTCGCTGCGACATCAGCGTCTAATTCGAAACATCGACACTGAGATCTGGGCAACCGTCGCTGCAAATTGGCCTTCCCGGCGTAGGATCATCCGAGGGGTCAGGCCGAGACTTTCGAGTCTAACCGTCAATCTGAAGAGGATCTGTGACGTGCTGTCGGGATGGGATTACAGACACGCCCAGCTGTGTCCATCACCGACACTCCTCTGTTAGTTTTAATCACGATTCTTTAGGAGTAGGCTGGGCCTTCACAGCCATATCCGCCACAGCCACCAGGCTGAAGAAAAGGAATAAGGATAAAGCGGATGACGATTCCGATGTTCAGATGTGAATGGGTGCTGACTAGTTTCCAAACTTGGGGCATGGCTTGCTAATACCTTTTTATTAGACCGAAAAGATATTGGAGTTCTTCATCCAAGACTTAGCTTAAAGAACATTATTATTGCTAAGTCCAAATTAGAATTGGAAACGGTTAAAGTAACTGTTCATCAGAAACACGGTTTGAAACTTAGAAATATTATCTGCTTTGGTGTTAATTGTAGAGCTGATAAGAACAATTTTGCAATGCAAAAGGATTACAGAGGAAAACGGCGAAAAAAAAGAGAATTTAACGACCAGAGCGTTACCAATGGTAAATACGGAAAGTAACTGTCTCACCCACAGAGTTAACCCTCATGCAACTAGTGTGGGTCTCTTGTTGTTTTAGAAGAATTCAACAGCCAAAAATCTATTAAGGCATAATCACTGGTTATTTATTTATTTATTTATAATCGTTTCACCCCGAGCAAGGCATTTCACTGCCACTATTGCGCAGGGGGTTACATAGAAAGGAAAGTGGTGAGAAAGGATGGTTAGATATAGGAAATGTCAGAAGGAGGGTGATAGACGGGTAAGGATACCAAGAATGAGGGTTGGGTAGATGGTGAGAGTGTTGGGAGAATAGATGCAAGTTAGTGTGATAGGAGGTGTCTATTGACCTTACATTTAAACTCCTGGAGATTGTAGCTGTCGGGAAAACAGACATGTGGAAGGGAATTCCACAGGCGGGAAGCGGGAGAAAAGAATCTGTTGGAGTAGAAGAGGCAGGGCTTGTTACAGTTTTAGGGGAAAAAATTAAAAGAATGTTGCACACTATTGTCTGATCACTTCATCAAAATGAACTTCGATTTAGAGCTGTTTTTAAGTAAAAACCTGTAAAAATCTGATATTTCTGTACATTTTCTTTTCAAACAAATAAAACTAAATGCTCAAACTCTACTAAAAGCTACGTATTTAACGTTTAGGTTCAGTACTTACCGCATCAAACCCCAGCTTTTGCGCAGAATTCATTATTGATTTTCTGAAAACTAGTGAAACATTGAACTGTCTTATATATATATACATATATATATATTCTTTAATCATATCACCCCGAGCAAGGCGGTAACGCCACTGATGTGCAGGGGGCTACGTAAGAGTGAAAAGATTGGAAAAGAGAAAGCCGGAAACCACATCCTAAACAGGAAACAAGGAATGAGCCTCTTCATATATATATATATATATATATATATATATATGTGTGTGTGTGTGTGTGTGTGTGTGTGTGTGTGTGTGTGTGTGTGTGTAAAAATTAAGACAGACACGTTATTCCATGGTTAAGCGGAAGTAGGGCCGATTTCAGGCGAAACTTCACCAGCTTCCGTTTTTATTGTAGAGAAGATTTTACACAAATCTTCTGTACAATTAAGACGAAAGCCGATGAAGGTTCGCCTGAAATAGGCCCTACTTCCGCTTGACCATGGAATAACGTGTCTGTCTTAATTTTTACACACACACACACACACACACACACACACACATATATATATATATATATATATATATATATATATATATATATAACATCGTGATGATCCACGTATACTGTTTTAATATGTATAGGAAAAACTACTTAAAAGTTGTAAGTTTAAAAATGTATTTATTTTTGACAGTATTCATTTATTTCTATTATTATATTTGATATTTCAGACTGTCCTGGGCCTTTCATCAGAAACAAATGATTTTAAAATTCAAATTTGAAACGTTTTATTTTAACGATATTACTAGGATCCTCCAAGATTATTTACGAATCCTTCCCGGAATGTTACCGCATATATATATATATATATATATATATATATATATATATATATATATATATGTACGCATCGCTCATTCCGTAATGAATTAGAGCACTCTGGCTATTGGGCGTATATAATGATAATGTATACCCTAAAAATTCTGCCTTCTTCTACCGAACGCCCATAGTCCAGAGGTAGAATCGCCGACTGACGCCAATTCGGTCGGGTTTCAATCCTGGGTAAAAAGCAATCGGAGTCTAACCGTACTGATGATCTGTGATACAGCGAAACAGATCTGTCTGTGGATGACTGTATATATATATATAGCTCTGGAGGGACAGTCCTATAGTTAAAGGAACTTGGATGAGTTCCTCCGAGCTCCGAGGAATATGTGAATGAGTGGCGCTATATCGAGTTTAATTCATTGCATCTTTGTCGCTGGGGCCCATGGTATAGTTGGTATGACGTTTTTTAAATAACGTAACTGTCTGGGTTTCAATTCCTGATAGTGGGTGCACACTGCTGATGAGTGTCAAATATAGGACGAAACGGCCGTCCAGTGTTTTCTGCATTCTGTTGAGCTCGATGAATTACTTACTTAATTATTCAAATCTTCCTACTAGTTCAATCATATCTCTGTGCTTCAACCAGCTTATCTTGCTATGGATTTAGCGGCTAGTTTTTGGGAAGTCGTGGCTCTGGGAGGCACTGTCCTACGAGTAAAGGAGCTTGGATGAGTTCCCTCACGAAATTTGTGAACGAGTGGCGCGTCATCGACTTTAATTCGTTGCCTCTTCGTCACCAGGGCCCGTGGTACAGTTGCTATGACATCAGCTTAATAGCCAAAAAAACTGTCTGGGTTCGATTCCTGGTAGTGGATGAGCACTGCTAAAGAGTCCCAAATATAAGACGTCCAGTGCTTTCTGCATTCTGTTGAAGTTGAATTAGAAAGCTTGATGAATTAGCTAAATATATATTTCATTTGGAAATTAGTTTTATTGATTTCACTATTGAATAATATTATTTGAGTTATGGCAGTTATAGAATGAATTAAATGCTATGAATGTAGAAGATTTGTGGTTCGAACAGGACAGCGCCACATGCCACACACCCAATGCAACAATGGCTTTATTGAATGAAAAGTTCCCAGGTCGCATCCTCTCTCGAAACAGTGATGTCAATTGGCCGCAATGATCGGGCCACTTGACACATTTAGATTTATTCCTTTCGGATCATCTAAAAAATAAGGTTTATGCCAACAGTCAGTTAAGTGCCATACGTGATACACGCTTGGGCGATCATGTCTCGATCATGTCAGACTGGACAGAAGATTATCCCGCAGTAGGTTGCCATTGCTTTCTGCGGTAGACTGGTTGCCGACCAAGGCTACAGAACCCAATCTGTCCTATTATTTGACTTATAGGTAAAGGGAGGAGAGATGTATTATATTATGAAGTAGTAATTAATGGGGGATCAGTTTATTACTTCAAAACAATATAAAACTGATCTCCCACTTTATACCCAGTAGAAGCCTTAATCATGTTTTAACTATTATATTCAGTCAGTCAGTTAAGTGCCATACGTGATACTTGCTTGGGCGATCATGTCTCGAAAGAGACATGACTGACTGGGCAGAAGATTACCCCGCAGTAGGTTGCCATTGCTTTCTGCGGTAGACTGGTTGCCGACCAAGGCTACAGAACCCAATCTGTCCTATTATTTAACCCATAAATGGAGGGAAGAGTCGGATTAATACCTTTCCCAAGGGTATTTGCGCGTAAGTGAATGCAAGAAATTCGACTGGAATTCGAACTTTCCCGATTTCTCGTTTCGAGCTGATATTCACTGCACGACGACGCACAAGCCGACAATTCAGCATCTGGAGGATGAGATAATGAGGCATATTGGTGAGATCAAGGAATAACTATGCAAAGACATTACTAAAAAAACTTTGACCATCGAGTGTAGGTGTGCCGCCGAAGCCTTGGCAAACATTTGGGTGATATTATTTTTCACACATAATTGGCATGACTGAAATAACATGATCCAATAGTGAAATCAATAAAATTTAACCAATAATATTGTTTTATTTACTTCTAATTTCGATCCGTTTTAATGGAATATATATATATATATATATATATATATATATATATATCGCTCGTTCAGTAATGAATTAGAGCACTATGGCTATTGGGCGTGTATAATGATAATATACTTTTATCGCGTATATTATCATTATACACGCCCAATAGACATAGTGCTCTAATTCATTACTGAATGAGCGATATGTATTTTATTATACTGCTTTCTTCTACCGAGCGCCCATAGCTCAGAAGTAGAATCGTCGATTGACGCCAATTCGGTCGGGTTTCACTCCTGGGTTAAAGCAATCGGAGTTTAACCGTAATGATGAGCTGTGATACAGCAAATCAGATCTGTCTGCGGATGACTATATATATATATATATATATATATATATATGCTCAGTCAAGAAAGAAGATATGGAAATTAAACATAGAATAGGCGCCGGTTGTTGTAGTTTCACCCAATACCGCAAGCTGCCACAAAACCAAAACAATAAGCTGATAACTAGAGTGATGTTTTTAAATAGTCCTTTCAGATTGAGACTTTCAAATTGATGCCATGCATGGCACCAGACCTATTCAAAAGTATCTAAAATATCGGCTGATTACAATTTATCTTTCTATATAATCGATTTCTCAGATTGATGTCTTCCATCACTTGATGTGTGTAGACCTCAGTGAGAACCATCCTTCTAAAAACCACGTGGATTGGCGTTACAAGAACTGGTTTTCAGCAGCAGTAACAGTTAAAACGGATAGCACATGTGACTCTAAAAGAAAATAATGACATTATGCTCACGTTCTAAATAAAATTAAAGAGGGTAACCGCCATCAATACTGTAAGTCTCGATAACAGATACCGGACCCGAGAAACTTATTTTCCTGAAAAGAATGGTTTGGCTATTTTTACTCTGCTCCAACCATACAACGGTGGTAAAGTATGCGGATTATGTCAGGAGGAAAAATTAGCTATTATCTTGTTCCCAAAAAGAAAAAAATTACTAAATTGTACATCAGAAATTATATTTAAATTTAATCATACACATAAATACCTACTATGATCATACAAACATGGATGAAAGTGTTTTACGTCCTTTAAATAACTCCTCTCCAATTTTAAACATTTTTCTTTTGTTTAAAAGTTCCAGTCGCGCATTCGTAAAAAAATCCTGTTTGAGCATTTGAAAAATAGTACAATTAGTTATTGTAAATCACTTGAAGATACCGCGAGATTAAAACCTAGGTCGCGGAAATGACCCATTTCCAAATAAAAAATATTCAAAAGTTCTACAAAATAAATGTATTAAACACTTTTTAATACAACTGTGTACTGATCTAATTAAATTACGACCAAAAACTAACATATTATATATATATATATATATATATATCAGTTTCTTCATATCTATATATTTATCTTTGTCTTTTTAAATCTAATCCATTGCCAAATCTGCTGCTATGAAAGTGGGCTCCCTGTGCAGGGCACGGAAATTTTTCCCACCTGAAACTATTCTGCACATATACAAATCTACCATCCGCCCGTGTATTGAATATTGCTGCCATATCTGGTTGGGTGCCCCTGCTGCTCTCCTTGGGCTTCTTGACAAAATACAAAGGAGGATCTGTAACGTGGTTGATACTGACTTGGCAGACCGGCTGCAGCCGCTCTCACACCGGCGTGATGTAGCTTCCCTGTGCCTCTTCTACAAGTACTTTCATGGCTTCTGCTCCGATGAGCTTAGATCACTGGTGCCGCCTAAGCACGAATTTACACGAGATACTAGATTAGCAACTAGGTCCCACCATTTTACAGTTAAACAAATAAGATGTAACCGTAAATTCTACTCCAACATCTTCTTTTCTCGCGCTTCCCGCCTGTGGAACTCCCTTCCACAAGTCTGCTTTCCCGACAGTTACAATCTCCAGGTGTTTAAATGTAGGGTCAATAGACACCTCCTATCACACTAACTCCCAACTATTCTCACAACACTCT
>JBBBDQ010001281.1:510000-565000 GCA_037127315.1 Ascarosepion bandense | reverse complement strand
AACACTATCTGCTGTGGATTCCGGGTGAGGAACCACACAAAATAATGAACAACAAAACAGATATTTGAGATAGAAAAATAGGTTATATTGAACGTAAAGATATAAACTGGAACGTCGGTTAGTAATCAAGGAATACGATTAGCAAGTCTTTGAAGTGAAGCTCCGCTGGAATGAAAATATCCGTATAATACTATTCTGGCTGAGTGGAGCTCAGTGCTACTATGACTGCTGGTGCGGTATTTCTCTGTGTAAATTACGGTTTCTTACGGTACTCTCAACTGATCTCTAGGGTACTCGTACTGTAATGGTATTTACCCACCTTCCCACTTAAGGCGAGATGTGACACAAGGTCTTTTTAATGTGCGTCTTCCGGGCCATATAGCCCGGCCAAAAATATATATCTATCTTTCTCCAGTCGTTATTCTACCTTTCGGCGGAAGCACGACTGGGTTAGTGCTCTCTGCTCAAAAGCAGAGAGCGCTCTCCACCCGAAGAGAGAGCTGACAATGTCAATAGTAGCAGAGGCAACTACCAACTTCAACTACTCGTACTGTAACATTATTTAGCTGTCCCTCCCAGTAAGGGCAACATGTGACACATGGTCAGATTTCCGGGCTATATGGCCCGGCCAAAAAATGTCTGTCTGCTTTTGCCCAGTCGTGCTTCTACCCTTCGGCGGAACCACGGCTGGGTTATTGCTCTCTGTTCGAAAGCAGAGAGCTCCCTCCACCCAGAGACAGAGAGCTGACAGTGTCATAGTAGCAGAGGCAACTGCCAACTTCAACTACTCGTGCTGTAACTGACGTATCTCACTATGGCAGGAATATATGTATACTCACGTCATGTCCATTATCATAGAAAAAGAGATCCCAAAACATTATCTATCTAGCATTAAACCCTATTTTTAATAAAATAAATAAATATAAGAATAAAAAAAAACAAATATTTTCTGCCCCAGGGAATTTCGTCATAGGAAAGAATATTTTGTATCTTGTATTGTAAGAAGACAGGAGGCATGGTTGTCAGTAAAAGGGTTAGTACAAAATGCTAATTACGAAATGGAGCAATTAAAAAAAATTGAAATATCAAATGTTTTCTCAGAGGACGGGAAATACGAGACTGAAGGCGTATGGGAATCGTAAAAGATGCCTTCCAAAATCTAAGCAAAGCATTAAGAAACTGGAAAAAAATTATTAGAAACAAAGCAACATTGTAGTGGACAGGTCTAGAGTTAATCATTCTCTTCCCCACATATCCTTATAAACGGCACCTCTTATTCTGTAACCATCTACATCGAGTAACTCTTAGGCCTTGTTCAGATTAAAAATTATTGTAAAAAAAAAATCAGATGAGGTCATTGAAAAGAGGTATAAATCGATTCACAGATCGCATATGCTGCATACCTCTCAGTCCTAGATCAGTATTTCGACAAAGCTATCAATATCTTGCGTCAATCCCTTCATTTTCTGTAACTTTCTACATTGAGTGACTCTTAGGCCTTGTTCAGATTAAGAAAATTATTGTTAAAAAAACAGATGAAGTCATTGAAAAGAGATATAAATCGATTCACAGATTGCATATACTGCATACCTCTCAGTTCTGGATCCGTATTTCGACAAAACTATCAATCTCTTGCGTCAATGCCTTCATTTTTAGGGCATCATTCGAATGTTTTCCGCCAAACTCACCCCATAGTACTCGGGCCTGTCTTCGGCTTTTGGATGCACGCCATCTGGAGAAAAAAGAAGGAAAGCAGATTTTAAGAGTGATGTGTTTTGTTTTGCGTCCGGAAACAAGACGAAACACTAATCCAAGGCGTCGAGGAACGCGATACGAATCTTTTGGTTTCACTGGAAGGCTATTATTTTGTTCTTAGACTGATGGCAGACAAAAGAGAAACAGCAAGGCTTTCGAGACAAGATAGAAAAAGAAAGCTTGAAGAAAGGACTAAGCATCAACTCTAAATAGACAGAATATATAATTTTCAGCAAAAGAAAATAATTCATGATGTAAACAATGATTTGGACACACCAAAATCAAACAAGGATTATAGTGGAAATATCTGAGAATACTTTTAACAGAGCATTTGCGACACTGAATATAGCTTTGAATAATAAAAAATGCCATCCAAATCCTCAGCAAAGATATAAGAAACAGGAAAGTTTCGTTAGAAACAAAGAAAAGGGTGCTGAACTGTAATGTCATACTAATCCTTCTATATAGCGGCGAATGTTTGACAATTTCCTTGCAGATATCGAGAAGACGTGAGTTAACAGAAATGTTTTTCTACAGAAAGATGCTGAGAATAGCATAAACGGAGCGTGTAAGCAATGAGGTTACGATAAGTTTAAGGAAAATGGAAAAAAAAGGCGCTTATAGTTAGAATCTGAAAGAGACAATTGATATTTCTGGGAGACATAACAAGAAAAATGAATTTGAAAATTTGACACCCACAAGTTATATTGAAGGCAAAATAGGCAAACGGGGTCAGCAGGTCACTAGCTTATGTGAATGGATGGCAGAGCAGAGATTGTGAGGAACGAGAAGACTTACCCCCCGCAAAGCGAATTTGCTTGGCGTGTCAGGTCTTGTTGAAAGATCGTGGCCACCAATAAAAGTGAAATGGATTATTCCGACTTTTGTGGTCTCGCGTGCAGATTGACAATGAAAAAATAAGAATTCGAACCAGTTTGAATTTATAAAATAAAAAGTCCCACGCGAACGAAAAATGAGTCTCGTATGCAAATATTACACCCTTCCCTCAGTCAGTCAGTAAAGTGCCATACGTAAAACACGCTTGGGCGATCATGTCTCGAAAGAGAAATGACTGACTGGGCAGAAGATTATCCCGCAGTAGGTTGCCATTGCTTTCTGCGGTAGACTGGTTGCCAGCCAAGGCTATAGAACCCAATCTCTCCTGTTATTTGATCCAAAAACTGGAAGGAAGAGACGGATTAATACCGTTCCCAAGGGTATTTGCGCGTAAGTGAATCCAATGACTTCAACTGGAATTCGAAGTCGGCTCCCCGATTTCTTGTTTCGAGCCGACATCCACTGCACCACGACGCACATAAAGCGAATCTTTGAGGGAGACGGAACGAAAACGAAAAACAGTGGTTGGCGTGTCGTCGGTCGAATGAACGAGAAAGCAGGAGAAGACGGAATAGTCTGTTTCTTGAAAGCAAGTACTTCAATCGATTTCAGGCATCGCAAACGACTGGCGACATAAATTAACTACATGACGGATGGCAAACCGACCAAGATTACTAAAATGCTTTAAATGATGGTAAGTTGTAGATAGCCATGTTTATCTACGGTTTCAAAGAACGCAGAAGATTGAAGATGAAAAAAAACAAGAAGAGAGTTAATGGCGGGAAAATATTGGGTGTTGATTGGTTGGCCCGTTTGTGACGTTGGGAAGATATTCGTGTCACCGATTAACTGGAAATAAAGTAATTGCCCCAAGGGATTCTGTGGAGGATTTGACATTTCATGCAATCGGTTCGAATAATCAAAACAGTTATCATCAATGATCTTGGATTAAATTCATTTCAATAGTAATGCTCTGCGAGGCTAGCTAGTTTATTCTTGATCTAAGACGCGATTATGTCAAATATTGGCTAATATTATATTAATCCCTTCAAATGTGAGACAACGGCTGAGAACTGTTGTAGACTAGCAGTATAGCCCGGCGTTGCTCGGTTGTAATGAAAGCTTTAAAACTAATTCATGGTCCTGGAGCTCAGACTCTTTGGACGTTGGCACGAAAGACTAAAAAGCAATAGTTGTTTCCAGTTAAAGCGAAATCGTAGACTGAAAGAAAAATGAATGGCTGTAAGTCAAATTATGATTACCTGGTATAGATATCAAATAAGGTTTTTCGCCGTAAACTGAATTTTGAAGGCTGAATAAGTCCCCTGAGTAAATGGTATCATGGCTGAGACTAATAACTACAATTATACCTACTTAGAGCCAAACCCGAAGCAAAAACTAAAATAAAAGGTCTGAAAAAATATATACATGCAGGCAAATAAACAGGCATACACACAAACATCTTGCCTTTTATGTATATATATTATCGATTTTCTGCACTATTGTAAGAACTGTGGCCTTGAAACTTCTGAATATCGTTTCTTATCTCTTTGTCTATGAGTGTATCAAATGTGATTCAAATCGGATCACTCCTTCTATAACCCGATTTTTTCGATTATCGATATTTATCGGGGGTACCTCGACACAAAACCTAGCTAAGAACACTCGCAGATGCTTATAATACAACTGTGTAAATTTTCAAGAAAATCGGTTCAACCGTTTCGGAGTCTATAGGTAACGGACACACACACACAGACACACACACAGACACACACACAGAGACAAAGTTCCATTTATAAATAAGTTTAGATTAGATAGATATTATAGAGGTTAAACAACATTAATCCATCATCATTCGCAGATGTAAGCGACTGGTTGGGCGTTGTGGGGCAATGGATATCGGCTCTGAAAGAGAAATCAGAGAGCGAGCTCGAATCATAATTGAATTCGTTGCATTCACTTACGCGCAGATACCCTTGGGAAAGGTATGAATCCGTCGATTTTTCCAGTTATGGGTAAAATAATAAGACAGATTTTCTTTGTTTCTAATGAAATTTTTCTGTCTGTCAATAATTTGTTGAGGTTTTGAAAGGCATCTTTCGGTATTCATATAAACCTTTTATCGCACAAAACTATTGATGAAACTAAGAATTCTCTACCATCTTCGGAGAACTTAGCTATTGCTGAAGAAAGAGGTCTGTATTCTCTGTATATTATTACTACAAATGGGTATTGTCGAAAGCGGCTATTCTGATTTTGTCCTTAGATGGCCCGAGAAACAATAAAGTTTGAACTATATTCAATAACGTCTTTGATTCTTTTATGATAGTTAATATATAGATGATATATATAGTAATGGATCTGCGTTTCTAAACGAGAAATCGGAATTCAAATCTAAGTTGAATTCGTTACATCCGTTTACGCGCAAATACGCTTGGGAAAATAATTAATACATCTTCTCTTTTAGCTATGGGTTAAATAGCAGGATAGATTGGGTTCTGCGGTAGACTTGGTTGGAAACCAGTCTACCGCAGAAAGAAAAATGGCAACCTACTGCGGAAAAATCTGCCAATCACTCATGTATCGAAAGAGACATGATCTCCTATGCGTTTATCACGTATGGCACTTAACTGACTGAGGTTACTGGATAAATGTTTTAGCGATGATTACGTTAAAATTTAGTTAGCCAAACAACACTTTATCTTACTTTTAAATTACTTTCTATATCAGTAAATGTTGTTTAATGAAGTAAAAAGTGAAAATTAAAAGATAATAAAGTGTAATGAAGCACACATAAATTAAAATTTGCATTTCTGTTAAATTATATACGAACTATCACCGTCGTTTCCAAAGTAAATTTTCAGATTACTTTGGAAAATAAATCGAAATAAAGTGGAATTTAAATGAAACACAGAACAAATGTTACATAAATAACACAAACTTCGTACGGGAACGCATGTTAAGATTTTTTTCAGAAGTGCTATATTACATTTTTTCAGAAGTTCTATCATAATATTTTTAGATGTTCTACCTTTTTTTTCAGAAGTTTTACCTTATCTTTTTTCAGAAGTTCTAACTTATCATTTTTTTCAGAAATACTACCTGGAATTTTTTCAGAAGTTCTACTTTATTTTTTTTCAGAAGTTTTACCTTATCTTTTTTCAGAAGTACTAACTTATCATTTTTTCAGAAATTCTACCCTAATCTTTTTCAAAAGTTCTACTTTATCATTTTTTAGAAGTTCTAACTTATCATTTTTTCAGAAATTCTACCTTATCTTTTTCAAAAGTTCCACCTTATCTTTTTCAGAAACTCTACCTTATCTTTTTTCAGAAGTTCTGCCTTATCTTTTTTCAGAAATTCTACCTTATCTTTTTTCAGACGTTCTACCGTTTTCAGAAATTCTACCTTATCTTTTTTCAGAAGTTCTACCTTATCTTTTTTCAGAAATTCTACCTTATCTTTTTTCAGAACTTCTACCTTATCTTTTTTCAGAACTTCTACCTTTTATTCAGAAATTCTACCTTATCTTTTTCAGAAATTCAACCTTATCTTTTTTCAGAAGTTCTACCTTATCTTTTTTCAGAAATTCTACCTTTTTTTTCAGAAATTCTACCTTATCTTTTTCAGAAATTCAACCTTATCTTTTTTCAGATGTTCTACCTTATCTTTTTTCAGAAGTTCTACCTTATCTTTTTTCAGAAATTCTACCATTTTTTTCAAAAATTCTACCTTATCTTTTTCAGAAATTCTACCTTATCTTTTTTCAGAAGTTCTACCTTATCTTTTTTCAGAAATTCTACCCTATCTATTTAAGAAAGAGCTACCTTACCTTTTTTTTTTAGAATTCTACCTTATCTCTTATGAATAACGTACATTGAGCTTCAAACCTCGTGAGGCACATTTTATATTTACGGCAGTCAATGCTGCGTCTAAACGTCTGCAGATTCTAATAAAAATACGTAAAAGACAAAGATGTATGCCTTACAAGCTTTTGGGATGGCTTAAAAGCAGCCGAGTCAGCGTCTAGTGACACAAAATAATAATTTGTCGGATTGGTGATAGTCAATTTGAACAGGGTTCTAGGTTCTTCAACTGCTTCTCGTCATTCGACGGGTTATCACTTTAAAATTAATATTAAAAGAATTTAAATACGAATTTAAACGCTGTACTAGATTGGCGGATGTGTGTTGTGGTGTAGATGTGCTTTGTGGTGCAGTGGATATCGACTCGGAACGACAAATCGGCAGGGGCCGAGTTCGAATTCCAGTTGAATTCCTTGCATTCACTTACGTACAAATACCCTTGGGAAAGGTATTAATCCGTCTCTTCCCTCCAGTTATGGGTTAAATAATAGGACAAACTGGGTTCTATAGCCTTGGCTGATAACCAGTCTACCGTAGAAAGTAATGGCAACTTACTGCGAGATAATCTTCTGCCCAGTCAATTATGTCCCTTTCAAGACATGATCGCCTAATCGTGTATCACATGTGACACTTAACTGAGTGACTGAATATAATAGTTGAAAACATGATTAAGGCTTCTACTGGGCATAAAATGGGGGATCAGTTTTATATTGTTTTGAAGTAATTAACTGATGCCCTATTAATTACTGCTTAATAATATAATACATCTCTTCCCCCTCTAGCTATGAGTCAAATAATAGGACAGATTGGGTTTTATAGCCTTGGCTGGCAACACAATCTACCGCAAAAAGCAATGACAACCTACTCCGGGATAATCTTCTGTTCAGTCAGTCATGTCTCTTTTGGAACATGATCGCCCAATGCGTGCATCACTAGATTGGCATCAAGATCTCCTGATGCTTCAGTTGAAATGGTGAAATGTTACCGTAAGTTCTACGCTAAGAGTTTCTTCTCTCTCACTGCCTACTTGTAGAACTTTCTTCCGGTATCTTGTATTCCAGGAAACTTTAAACCTAAAAAATTAAAATCTAATACCCTCCGTTATCTTCTAAATTCCTTTTCTTTGTTGTTGTCTTTATTTAATAATGTCTTTTTTCTTATATTATTTTACACTCAGTATCCCCTTGTGCCTTAGGTGCTTTATTCCGTTGCTTGGTGAAATAAAAGGAAATGATTAAAAATAACTAATTCTGAATTTATTAGTGTTTTTTTAATCTTTCAGTGCTTGTGCATCACTCAGTCCTGCAGTAGGTTATCATTACTTTCTGCGGTAGACTGGTTGCCAGCCAAGGCTATAGAACCCAATCTGTCCTGTTATGTGACTCATTGGTAGAGGGGGAAGAGATGTATTATATTATTAAGTAGTAATTAGTGGAGGATCATTTTATTACTTCATAACAATAGAAAACTGATACCCCACTTTATGCCCAGTAGAATCCTTAATCATGTTTTCAACTATTCAGTCAAGTGCCATACATGATACACGCTTTGGGCGATCATGTCTCGAAAGAATGGGTAGAGGGTTATCCCGCAGTAGGTTGTCATTACTTTGTGCAGTGGACTGGTTGCCAGCCAAGGCTATATAACCCAATCTGTCCTGTACCCATAACTGTAGAGTAATGACGGATTAATACCTTTCCCAAGGGTATTTGTGCATAAGTGAATGCGAGGAATTCAACTCGAATCCGAACTCGGCTCCCCAATTTCTCCCTCCGAGTCTATATATACTGCACCACAACGACCAAGCCCAAAATGCGTCATTTTATGCATGATAGCGTAATGAAATATAGTAATAAACAAACCCCCAATAGTTTTTCCACTTCTAAGACACTTTGGGTTACTAAGGCTAAAATCAGTTCCATGAGGTATAAGCTTTGAATTAAGACCATTTTAATATTTAATAATTTGGTTGTTTTTTATTGTTTTTTGTGTATTGATATTTTTTTTTTTTTTTTTAGCAACATGTCAACCTCAGTGGGTTATTTAATGCCAAATCTAACTATTTTTACCGAAATTTTGGTTTGGAGATAATAACGGTTTTACTGATATAAGTTTTAATAATTAACCCATAGATGGGGAAAAAGATGTTCATTCACAACTTTCCCAAGTTTATTTGCACGTAAGCGAATATAACGAACCCAACTGGAATTGGAACTCGGCTCCCCAATTTCTCGTTCCGAGCCGATATCCACTGCACCACAACGCACATTCTTATGCATGCCTTTCCTAAAAAAATTATCCATCAAATAAAAAAAAAATTAAATTTTTAAAAATGTAAATAATTTAAAAAAATGCAGGTATCAATGACGTAAGTAGGAGTTTAACTTCACATTTATAAATACGAACTAAGTTCAATAAATGTAACAATTTTGAGATTAACTTCGCATATTATAGAACAAGACTCGCGTCAAGTCCGTGCTCATCTCTGCTGCGGTCAGAAATTGAACACACAACACTTTAGGTCAAGTCACTTTTTTTAATTACATCAACCAGCGCTTGCATCCACTGAGCCACGTCCTTTGGATTACTTTGCTTTTCGTTTCTTAATGTAAAATAATCAATAATATGTACATCAATATATATGTTACCGTCATTTTAGACGGGGTATCGATATAAATATTTTACCGTAATTTTTGACTGCACGGGCCAAATCCTCACTCTCTCTTTATATATATATATATATATATATATATATATATATATATATATATATATATTCAATTTGTAAAAGAGTTATTACGCGACCAAAGTTTCTACCATGAGTGGAGTCTTCGGGCGATTTTCAATAAAATTCAATTATTGAAAATCGACTGAAGACACCACTCATGGTGGGAAAGCTGCGTCGCGTAATAACTCTTTTACAAATGGAAAATGTTCAAAAGTTCTACAATATAATTGTATTGAATACTTTTTCATACAAATGTGCACTGGTCTAATTTTATTATGATCAAAAACTAAGTAATTAAACAAACAATATATATATATATATATATATATATATATATATATATATATATATACCGTGTGCTACATTCTGTGCGGGCGATGAATTTTAATCTTAGTCTCACTGGGTGTCCTAGCAACATGGCAGCCTTGGGTTAAATTAAACAAAGATTAGCAAATATCTACAGGTGAAAAAACTGATATATCTACATAATGATTTGATACCCATTCCGTTTCTTTCCATCATTGCTGTTTAAAATATTCAACGTCCGGTTTTATCAGAGGCTTTGCTTATCAGAGAGACTTCTGAAATCCCCACGGAAACTGTTCCGTCTGACAGACAGCACCTGGAAAAAATGTCTGGCTCGCTAATTTTCCATTCCTTACAACATCTTTGCAATTATTCTCTTTAGCTGAGATGCAAACATGGGATTTCCTGTGGATTTCATAAGAGAGTAACTTATTTTCTTTCGTCGTGAGAAACAGCTGGCGAGATGCCACTGACGAGAAACACCGATTACCCAACGAGATCTTGATAGACTGAATGGTTAGAGGCACGAGACACTTGTACATTTAACTCAGTGGTTAGAGCAATTGATACGTCTACTGAGGTTCATTTTTTTTTCATGAAGAAGATTTTTTTTATTTCTTACAATTTTACTTTCATTTTTAGGTTTTGTTATAAATCACAGTAAAATTATACATTTTATAAATGAAAAAATTGATATCAGAGATTTGTACTTTATAACGATCCTACATAACGTTAGTACCAAAAAACAAAAATCAAATCTTAAAACTTCTTATAATTTTGCTATTCAAGGGTATTTTCGACTAATGATAAATAGCATCACGGTTCAATTATTTCCATTAGTTTTGTCTTGTAGAAGATTTAAATTTCTGTCTTCGAGAGATTGAATTCTTAACGGTTTGGCAAGCGAACGCAAGCAACATAACTCGACTATATTCTGTAAAAAACGGTTTAATTTCTATTTTTGTCTTCAGAAATTGAATTAAATCAACTTTACAGTGTTAGCTGCTTGTGGTAAGTCAACTGGGATTCAGTCCATTTTTCAGTCTGTTTTTGTGAAATTATTTTATTTATTTATTTATTTTTCGTCTTTTGGCCGTCTTTGTTTTTTTTCTTTTTTCGTCACTTAATTTGTGTAAATAATTTTGCTATTCAAGGGTATTTTCGACTAATGATAAATAGCATCACGGTTCAATTATTTCCATTAGTTTTGTCTTGTAGAAGATTTAAATTTCTGTCTTCGAGAGATTGAATTCTTAACGGTTTGGCAAGCGAACGCAAGCAACATAACTCGACTATATTCTGTAAAAAACGGTTTAATTTCTATTTTTGTCTTCAGAAATTGAATTAAATCAACTTTACAGTGTTAGCTGCTTGTGGTAAGTCAACTAGGATTCAGTCCATTTTTCAGTCTGTTTTTGTGAAATTATTTTATTTATTTATTTATTTTTCGTCTTTTGGCCGTCTTTGTTTTTTTTCTTTTTTCGTCACTTAATTTGTGTAAATAATTTTGCTATTCAAGGGTATTTTCGACTTTTATTAAGTTAAAACTTTGTAAGCCTCAGTCACTTTTTCCTTGTTTTTTTTTTTTTAATTGGAGTAGATAGTTTCTACTATCGCCCGGTCTCACACTCCACCCCCTTCTTTTGAATGAGTTTAGAGGTGATCACCTTGTTTCTTGTTTAGGAAGGGGTTCCCGGTTCATCCCCTTTCTCTGGTCTTGGTATTAGTTCAGCTGGAAGCTCTTTGCAGTTACGGAGTATGGTGGCAACGTCTTTACATTCTGAGGGTACCGGGTTGGCAGTTTCCTGGTTGCTGCTTCCGACTGGTAGTTAGGAGCCCGAACTCTTGCGTAGCGTCTTGAGAGGCTGCTCTGATCAACAGTTGAATAATACCGGGGTTCTTGTAGTGCCATATCGCGCATGGACGGGCGTCCCTGCATGAACGTTCGGTGGGCAACCCCGAGGCCACATTATGTTGTAGGCCGCGCCAGTCTCCATCCTTCACAAGTTGCAAATGATTGACCGACTGATTCTATTCTAAGACCACTCCTTAACTGAATTACTATGGAAAAAAACAAACATAATAACAAAACTAAACCAGCTCATTTGAAAACGCCCAAACCTGTCTGCATCTCTTTCACTAACATACGCGGCATCCGCACCAACTTCCCCAGCGTAGATTCTTTCCTCCATAATAACTCACCTGATATATTAGCCCTATGTGAAACTAATCTTAACCCTTCTATCCCCTCATCTGAGTTCTGCGTTCCTGGCTACCTTCCCCTCTTCAGGAAGGACTCCAATGTTCATATGCATGGGCTTGGTGTCTATGTCAGCGAACACCTTCCCTTAGCTAGGGTGTCATCTTTTGAATCCCCAGATCATTCTTTCATGTGCTTCCGCCTCTCACTTCTCAGCTCGATTAGCTATCTCTTCTTTCTGTACCGCTCTCCTTCCTCCCCTGACTGTTCGTTACTTGACATCATTTCTGACAATATTGACAAAGCCATTTCTACCCATCCCTCTGCCCATGTATTCGTGTTTGGTGACTTTAACGCCCGCCACACCAAGTGGCTGAAGAACGCTGTCACTGACCCTGCTGGTGTCCACACCATGAACTTTTCAATGACCCAATCCCTTACGCAAGTAGTGGACTTCCCCACGCGTTTCTCCGACAACCCTAACGGAAGGAACTCACTTCTAGACCTCTGCTTCACTTCCATCCCAGACTCTTGCACTACCAGACAACTCTGCCCACTTGGAAACTCTGACCACACTGTAGTGTTCGTCAATATTTCACTCCACTCCCGCCCGACCCATGAAACACAGACAAGTAGAATATCCTACTGCTATCAAAGAGCAGACTGGGATTCGTTCCGAGACTTCCTCTGTGACATCCCTTGGAACAACGTCTTTAGTCTTCCCATCGAAGAATGTGCATCCGAGGTCTCCTCCTGGGTTAAGGCTGGCATTGATGCCTTCATCCCTGCGAGGAAATTCCAGCTTAAATCTCATTCGTCTCCATGGTTCTCACCCGCTTGTTCGGCTGCCATTGCCCACTGGAATCATTTCTTCCGACTTTATCGTAACTATGCGTCGGAACAAAACAGGCGCCTTTTCACTTCAGCTCGTAATAAGTGTAAAAGGGTACTTAACGAAGCTAAGATGTTGTTTGCTGCCAGAATGAAGCAACGCATAGCATGCTCTAAATTCGGCTCTAAAGACTACTGGCGACTCTGTAAAAGAGTACTTAACAAGAGCAAGTCCACAATACCCCCGCTAATCAACAAATTTGAGGTCCTCACCTCCCCAGCAGATAAGGCTGAATGTTTTGCCAGCAGATTCTCGAACAATTCGAGTCTGGACTCGTCTGGAGTTTTTACACCCGACTTCTCACCTAGAACCGAGGCACAACTGAATGATGTCCACATTACACCTTCGCTTGTCTCTAAGATAATCTTAAAACTTGACCCTCACAAAGCGATCGGTGGTGACGGAATCCCAACCATAGTCTTAAAGAAATGTGCCCCTGAACTCTCCTCTATCCTTTCTAAGCTCTACAACCTCTGCCTATCTGCTTCCTGCTTTCCTGCCTGTTGGAAATCTTCCTCTATAGTTCCTATATTTAAAAACACTGGAGAACCCTCTGACCCTGCAAATTACCGCCCTATCAGCCTTCTTCCGATCTTTGGCAAAGTGTTCGAAGCCATTATCAACGCCGAGGTGGTTCAGCATCTCACAGCACACAGGCTCCTCTCGGACAAGCAATATGGTTTCCGCTTCACCAGGTCTACTGCTGATATGCTAACGACCATCACCGAGTACATATACCAGGCACTCGACAGGAATGGCGAAGCTCGAACCGTTGCATTGGATATATCTAAGGCGTTCGACAGAGTTTGGCATGCTGGCCTTCTATGTAAACTGCGGAGCTATGGTATAACTGGACATTTGTTTGAACTAATCCAGTCATTCCTCTCTAACCGCACAATGAAAGTGGTATTAAACGGACATGCCTCTCAGAACTACCATACAAACGCAGGTGTCCCCCAAGGCTCCATCTTAGGTCCTACACTCTTCCTGATATATATTAATGATCTCCCTGATTCCATAAGAACCCAAATAGGTTTGTACGCCGATGACACCACAGTTTACTCTCGCCTCCAACAAAAATCTGGTGTAGGCGTCAAAGCTAAACTTGCAGCCGAGATTGAAAAAGACCTCCAATCCATATTGGACTGGGGTAAGAAATGGCTAGTAAATTTTAATGCTTCTAAAACGAAGCTACTGTCAATTAACCATCATCGACAATCTCACCTACCTCCCATTAGCATGGACCAGGCTTGCCTCCCAGAGAGTAAAACACTACGCCTCCTTGGTCTCACACTTTCAGCTGACCTCAAATGGAATGACTATATCGAATCCATTGCTAAATCCGCTGCTATGAAAGTCAGTTCTCTGTGTAGGGCCCGGAAGTTTTTTCCGTCTAAATCTATCCTGCACATTTACAAATCTACCATCCGCCCGTGCATTGAATACTGCTGCCATATCTGGTCGGATGCCCCTGCTGTTCTCCTCGGGCTTCTCGATAAGGTTCAGAGGAGGGTCTGTAATGTGATAGATACCGACTTGGCAGACCGCCTGCAGTCTCTCTCCCACCGGCGAGACGTGGCTTCGCTGTGTCTCTTCTATAAATACTTTCACGGCTTCTGCTCCGATGAACTTAGATCACTGGTGCCCCCTAAATACGAATTTGCACGAGATACTAGATTAGCAACTAGATCCCACCCTTTTACAGTGAAATCGATAAAATGCAGTCGTAACTTCTACTCCAACAGTTTCTTTCCTCGCACTTCCCGACTGTGGAATTCTCTTCCAAACGATTGCTTCCCCGACGGCTACAATCTCCAGGAGTTTAAATGTAAGGTCAATAGACACCTCCTAACACACTAACCTGCTCCCATTCTATCAAACACTCTTCCCATCTGCCCGACCCTCATCCTCGCTATCCTTACTCATCTATCACCTTTCTCCTGACATTCCCTATGTCTATCCACTCCTTCTCTTTACCTTCCCCTATGTAGCCCCATGCGCAATAGTGGCAGTGGAATGCCTTGCTTGGGGTGAGATGATTAAAAAAAAAACAAAAAAAAAACGGTCAGTTCATAATATGCATTATGATTTTGTATTGCTTGAAACTCCGAAACTAGTGAGAGCATTGATATGGTGAACCTGTTCAATTAAAGTGACATATATGTATATTTAAACGTGATTATATATAGTTATACACGTCTCAAAAACCTTCCTCGAAAACTTTCGAACGAAAGAAAAAAAGAAAGAGCTTAGGACATGAAAGTCTGTCAAAAGTGTTCGGACAGAAATCAGTACGAAGTCCAAAGAACAAAGAAAAGAGAACCGACATGAGTGACCATCTAACAGAAAGCGCTCAATACAAGGTAGACCGAACTTAATGGAACCTAATGAACCAGACGAACCTACCTAGGTTTCTCCTAAACGGATAGTCAGGGGAAGTTTGGTAGGTTCGTCTGGCTCATTAGGTTCTATTATATATATATATATATATATATATATATATATATATATATATATATATATATATATTATTATTATTATTATTATTATTATTATTAATTTTAATTTTTATTAGGATCAACGAGAGATATATTAGTACGAATGATTTTTATGATTTTTTTGTTTGTAGTTATCGTGCATCTGGTTGCAAAAAAAGAGGTTCATATGTCTAGAGTCTTGTGTAAATGCACCATGAGCGCCCATAGCTCAGAGGTAGAATCGCCGACTGACGCCAAAAAGTCGAAACCATGGTTGCGTAATCGATTGACCTCCAAATAAATACACACACACACACACACACACACACACATATATATAATAATAATAATAATAATAATAATAATAATAATAATAATAATAATAAAACCGACTCTGTACGTATTCTAATCTTAAAATGTTACACAAGAAACTTTTAAAGACTATGAATAACCAGCAGAATCTAACTCCGTTATCGTCCTCGGCTATAGAGCTTTGGACAAAGAGGGGGAAAAAAAAACTGCGTAGGACCGACAATGCATACGGTTCTTCCCAGTAAAGAAAAAAACCCCTCGAACGGAACGAACCACCAGGAAAGAAAAGTGCTCGATACTAAACAAACCAAAAAGTGTTAACAAAAAGGCAGTTACGCAGAGCAAACACACGAAAAAAATCGCAAGATCGCCAAGACCTACCGCGGTTTCGCACAACGGCTCGTCAGGGCAAAGGCAGACCAAGGACTAATCAAATAAATAGACACCTATTAAGACTAATATGGTATCAATATCAAATAAGTTTTTTTCGTTGTAAACTGAATTTTGAAGGCTAAATACGTCCTGTGAGTAAATATACGCTCTATATATAGACTATATACGCTCTATATATAGACTATTTACTCTCTCACACCCCGATTGAGCACTCTGGAAGAATGGTAGACTTTGAAAAACAGTAGCTACTATGGCATGTACGCATCACTCATTCAGTACTGGATTAGAGCAGTCTGGCTATTGGGCGGGTATAATGACAATATACACGCTAAAAAGTCTGCCTTCTTCTACCAAACGCCCATAGCCCAGAGATAGAATCGCCGACAGACGCCAATTCGGTCGGGTTTCAATTCTGAGTGAAAAGCAATGAGAGTCTAACCGTACTAAACAGATCTGTCTGCTAATGGCTTTCTATATATATACTGACAGTATAGCTCGGCGTTGCTCGGGTGTAATGAAAGCTTTAAATCTAATCCATGGTCCTGGAGCTCAGACTCTTTGGACGTTGGCACGAAACACTAAAAAGCGAAAACCGTAGATTGAAAGAAAAATGAATGGATGCAAGTCAAATTTTGATTTCCTGGTATCGATATCAAATAAGTTTTTTTCGTTGTAAACTGAATTTTGAAGGCTAAATACGTCCTGTGAGTAAATGGTATCATGGCTGAACAACAAGTATACCTACTTAGAGCCAAACCCGAAGCAAAAACTAAAATAAAAGGGCCGAAAAAAAATACAGACATAGAGGCAGATAAACAAACACACATAAACATCTTGCCTTATATATATATATATATATATATATATATATATATATATATATATATATATATTATCGACTTTCTGCACTATTGTAAGAACTGCAACCTTAAAAATTCTGAATATCGTTTCTTATGTCTTTGTCTATGAGTGTATCAAATTTGATTAAGATCGGACCACTCCTTCTATAACACGATTTTTTTCGATTCTCGATTTTCGATATTTATCGGGGGTACCTCGACACAAAACCTAGCTAAGAACACTCGCAGACGCTTATAGTACAACTGTGTAAATTTTCAAGAAAATCGGTTCAACCGTTTCGGAGTCTTTAGGTAACGGACACACACACACACAGACACACACATACACACCCACAGAGACAAAGTTCCATTTATAAATAAGTTTAGATATTCTAGATATTTATAATCATATCGCCCCATGCAAAGGCATTTTACTGCCACTGTTGTGAAAGGGATTACATAGGAGGAAAGTTATGAGAAAGAGTGACTGGTTATAGGAGGTGTCAGGAAGTTGGTAACAGAAGGATGAGAATACTGATGAGAGTGAAGTGGACGGAGAAAGGAGCATGAGAGAGAGGGAATGCCAGTTAGTGGGATAGGAGATGACTGTTGACTTTACATTTAAATTCTTGGAGATTGTAGCTATCGGGAAAGCAAGAAAACAGTTAAGAATTACACAGGCGGGTTGTGCGAGAAAAGAAGCTGATGGAGTAGAATTTGCGTTTACATTTTATTGGTTTTACAGTAAAAGGGTGGGACCTAGTTGCTAATCTTGTGGCTCAAGGAAATTCGTATATAGGGGGCACCATTGAACTAAGTTCATCTGAGCAGAAGCCGTGAAAGTATTTGTATAATAGACACAGGGAGTCACATTGCGCCGATGAGAAAGTGGCTGTATCTGAGATGCCACGTCGGGATCGATCACATTACAGATTCTCCGTTGGATTTTGTCAAGGATCCCTAGGTATCTCAGAGGTTTTTAAACTGTTGCACGCCGACAAGATAAGGTGTCCGTGGATTAACTAATCACGTGAAATTCAAAGTATAAATTTTTAATGTCTTGATATTTATTTGTACTTATTAATGTTATCAAATGAAAATTTAAATTTATCAATTTGAAGTAAGCTTAAAACCAGGTTTTACTACGTTAATGCAAAACTATAAGCTATTTTAGTAAAAATCTATGTATAAATCTCATAAGCGTTTATAGTGGGTCCCTAGACTAAAACTTGAAATATAAAAGGGTCCGAAATTCAAAAAAGAGGTTCGTAAGTCAAAAAGTTTGAAAACTCCTTTCATGCTCCTTTCTTCGTCCACTCCACTCTCATCAGCATTCTCAGCCTTCTTCTACCCTCTTCCTGACACCCCCTGTAACCTGTCACTCCTATGTAACCTCCTGCTCAACAGTGACAGTAAAGTGCCTTGCCTGGGGCAACACGATTGTAAAAAACAAACAAAAAAAAAAAACGAAAAAAAAACGAAAAAATAAAAATAAAAAATTAAAAAATAAGAGAGAAGACGAATTCAAACGTTAGATAGAACAAAATAAACGAAAAAATCAAAAAAATCAAAACTAAAAGAAAGATAAAAATAAGGAACTGAGATATTAATATATATACTTAAGAGGATTTGTTTTAAGTATAAATTGTTTAAAATAATAGTAATTAAAAAAATACGAGTTCAATAAGCTATTTTTTTAAATTATAAGGGGATTATCATATGTACAAATAAAATAATAATAATAATTTAAACAAATAACCAGTCCAATAAGCTAATTTCTTTAAAATCATAAGGGATTTTTTCATAAATACAAAGAAAATAATAATAGTAATTAAAAAATTGCCATTTTAATAAGTTAACTTTTTAAGTAATAAAATGAGTAAATAGTGAAAATATTGAAATGAACTGGTGATAATTTCAGATATATTTATGGACATGAAAGATTTTATGATTGCAGAAATTAGTTATTTCATTACATTGGTTTAAGATGTCAGTTTTTGGAAATTTTCTAACATGGATTTTTTGTAAGCAAAGGAAACATATTTTTATTTGCATCTTTCAATTGCCAGTAGTATTTAGAAAGAGAAGTATAATTACTATATATTTTATTATTGAAAGATAAGTTATGCTGGTAAAATCGAGACTTAAAATTATTCTTAGTACATCCAATATAATACTTGGTAATATTGGGATTTTCATTGGTAGTGATAGCATGGTATACAATGGAATCTGCAAGGTAATTATTTTACATAGGACATCGGTTAGGGTTATGACAGCTGCAGGAACTTGTTATAATTAATATTATAATGTTGGTTTAGAATTTTATTATTGTGTTTTTTTATCACATCGAGATTATAGGAGCAGCTACAATTAAGTTTCAGTGTATTTTTATTAAAAAATTTGCTAAGTAGATTATTAGTTGGAAAGTGTTTTAAAACTAGATTAAGGAATTTATTGCCTAATTTAGTACTAACCATATGGCTAAGTTGTGGTGTGTACCAAATTATTTTCCTATTTCGATTATGTTTAGTACTATGTTTAATTTGTTTATATTTAATATCCTTGCAATTATAGCCGTTGTTTTTGGTGCTGTATTGTAGTAATGGCCATGCTGATGAAAATGTCATTGGTGCAATAATTATTGTTAATTCTGTGTTTATTTATTCTGTGTTCATTATGTCTATCTAGATAAATCGTACACACACCGTTCTTCGAGGTGTTACTACCCCCCCACTCTACTTAATTCATCACATTTGCTGATTTAGTTTTTATTTCCTCATTTTTATTCCTATATTAGCGACTCCGACTGACAACAAATCGGTCGAGTTTTTACTCCGTTTAGAAGCAAGTGGATGTGTCTAGTTACACTGATGAGCTGTGATACAGCGAAACAGGATTGTATGTGGATGACTATTATATATAGGAGGAACTGCAAGTCACTTTCTCACTGAATAGAATGTGGCTTTTCTAAACTATTTTGTTTCTGCCCTGACAGGATTATTTCCGTGGTACCTCAACCACATGAATTTAAACGATTCCAAATGATTGGAAACTAGGCCCCACTTTTTTACCGTCAAAATTTCGCCTTCACTTCTGCTCTATCAGTTTATTTTCTCGCACTTCCTGCCTGTGGAACTCCCTTCCGTAAAGTTGCTTCCTTGATATTTGCAATCTCCAAAAGTTAAAGTGCAATGTCAATTGCCTGTTTCTATCTCCTTGATTTTCACCTTTCTCTTATCCTTTCCTTGACATCCTCTCTACCTTGTTCTTTTTTCTTCCATTTCCTGTCACTGTAAACCCACCGCGAACCAGTGGCAGTACTGCCTTGCTTGGAGGTGAAACGATTATAAAAAAAATAGAATAGGTGTCATTTCATAGTAAGCTAACCAATGGTCCCCTGGACACCATCTCAGATTTTGATGAAATTTTAGTTTGTTGTACTCACATATGTTTGACATTCGTCTGTTTCGAGAAAACTTGAATCTACGCCCAAAGAGTTATACCTCAGCTGCTGATGGCGGTGCAGCATCTGTTATGGCTGTACAGGCCTACACGAGGGTGACATTCTCGATTGCAACGAATGTACTTGAAGACGCTCTCTCATTTTTTTTTTACAGCTGAAAGTTTCCGTTTTTCTTCTTTTCTTAGAAAAATGAAAATCCTGTCACCAGCGTGAGCGATCGTTGGCGATGTCTTTCCACTTCTCAATGTTCACGCCAATCGCTCTCGGGTTCTCTTGCCAGTGGCTAGTTCCCTGTACAGAAGAAAT
The DNA here is from genome assembly GCA_037127315.1 of Ascarosepion bandense. Lineage (NCBI taxonomy): Eukaryota > Metazoa > Mollusca > Cephalopoda > Sepiida > Sepiidae > Ascarosepion > Ascarosepion bandense. The sequence goes on along the minus strand of JBBBDQ010001281.1, from coordinate 544,626 downwards.
TTCAGATTTTTCTTCTCCAGCATATGGTATACATGTCCAGCGGAGCCGGTGCTGTTCTATGAGAAACTAAAAATTCTTAGATTTTTGTTTTATTAAGAAATTAGCAGAACCAGAAGTCCTGCCAGGATTCGTCATGGGCAGCCAAAATCTTAACAATCTAAACACATTACACTGTGCTGATAACAGACATAGAAAGGAAAATACAGGACTTCCTACAGAAAATAGCAAGGGAAAGCGTGAAGTAAGGGCTAAACATAAACTGCAAGAAAACTGAAGTCATGGTCACGAGGGGGGAAAAAAGCCTAAAATACCAACTACAGGTCAAGGATACCAAACTTAAGCAAAAATACCTATGGTATTTTCTGACCGATTACGGAAAGTGCGTCACTGAGTTCCGAAGGTGCGTTGGTATGGCAAAGGACGCATTTCAAAGCCTAAGCATAGTATTGAGAGACAGGAAGATTTCGTTGGAGGCAGAGAAGAGAAACTGTTGCGTGATATTTGTCCTTCTATATGTCAGTAGATGTTGGATAATCTTCTAAATGATAAAGGAGAGACTGGAAGTAACAGAAATGTAGTTCTACAGAAGGATGCTGAGGATACGATGGACCAAAAATGTGAGCAACGACGAGGTTTTGGAGAGGATGCAAACAAAAAAGAAAACATTCAATGAGACAGCTGAGGTTTCTGCAACGCGTAATGAGGAAGGAGGCCTGGAAAATCAAATACTCACGGGATGGATAGACAGGAACAGAGACAGGTGAAAGCAACGCGAGTTATACTTGATGGGGATGAGAAAGTGGAGGGTTTGAGAGATATATCAAGAGGAAAAGTTTTAAGATCGACAAGAGATAGGGAAAAGTGGAGGTCCATGATCTTCCAGGGGAGAAAATAGGTATAACTACGTCCTAAGACCAACACACATTACTAAATAAACAGTCAGAACTCATCTCAAAAGTCAGACTTGAAAACAATAAAAATGGAAAGATTGATATTGAAATTGCAACACCAAATATCGAAAAGTGCATTCGGATTGGAGTGAGTGAGAATTGTTTAACGGCATATCAACACCTCTGTGGGTTATTTAATGCCAAAAAGGTGGGGTTTTAAGTGTTTTTTTAAAATCGTATCACCCCGAGTAAGGCGGTAATGCCACTGATGTACAGGGGGATACATAAGAGTAAAAAGATTAAGTAGAAGAGAGTGAAGAGGAAGACGAACCAGTTAGAAAGGAGCGAGAGAAGGGTGGGAATACAGGTGTTATGACAGTTGCAAAGGAAAGGATATACGGGGTGGTGAAAGAACTAGAGTCAAGTGGTTAATAGATGAGTATTGATATTGCATTTAAATTCCTAGAGGTTGTAGCCGTCAGGAAAGCAAGAATATGGAAGCGAGTTCCACAGGCGGGAAGTGCGAGAGGAGAAACTGCAGGAGTAGAATTGTCGTCTGCATTTGGTTAATCTAACTGTGAATGGGTGGGACCCAGTTGCCAATCTGGTTGCACGAGTAAACACCTGTTGCAGAGGCACCAGTGACTTAAGTTCGTTGGAGCAGAAGCCATGAAAGTATTTATAGGTGGGGAAGTGGCTGTAGTCGAGCCGCCAAGTCGGTACCTATCACATTACTGATTCATTATGTTTAGTTATAGAGAGAAGGTTGATTTAATCAGATTTTAATGAATTTTTTTTATTTTAGAAAACTGAAAATGTCTTCTAGTTTTGTATTCAAAAATGTTTTGCTGAGAATAATTTTTTTCCTTCAAAAATGTGTTACAGTAATAAATTCTCTGTAAAAATGTATTGTTGGTATTATTTTAACGTATATTTTAAAGATGTATATATTTCTATAAAAGTGTATTTTTATACTTTTATAGTGCTTTCACCCCAGTTTAGGAGGTTTAACATTTTGCCAATAGCTGGGACCCTAACAGGTACTAGCACTCCAGGTCAGAGTAAACCTGTAAACAACAGCAATTCAGAAGTGGTTCCATGCTCCTCACAACTTTCCAATCAGAGGCCTTGCAAGTAAAAGGAAGGGAATTCCACAGGCGGGAATTGCAAGAAAAGAAGCTTGTGAAGTAGAATTTGCGTTTACATTTTATTGTTTTCACAGTAAAAGGGTGGGATCCAGTTGCTAATCTTGTAGCTTGGGTAAATTCATATATAGTGGGCACCAGTGAGCTAAGATCATCTGAGCAGAAGCCGTGAAAGTATTTGTAGAAGAGACACAAGGAAGCCACATTACGCCGGTGAGAAATGACTGTATCTGTGCTAATGGGGAGAACAGAAAATTGTGGAGGACCATGATTGCCTACGTTATGGCGGGGACACAGAGCATAGAAGAATAACACGGGTGAATCTTCATTTTGGCACGAAATAAACAAATAACTATAGTCGGAAACGAGAAGGCAGCCAATGTATATGAATATATATATATATATATATATATATATATATATATACACACATTTATATATATATATATCTATACACACATTTATATATATATATACACACATTTATATATATATACGCACATTTATATATATATATATATATATGCACACATTTATATATATATATATATATATATATACACACACATTTATATATATATATATATATATATATATATATATATATACATATATATATATAATTACGTAGCGATATATAGGGCATGATTGTACGTGTTGCTGTGGAGAGGGGTGGCGCTTAACATTAAGAATGATGGAATGTTACCTGTCACGCTCTTCTGTCTCTTTGCTTTTTACCTCTTCGCTACACCTTAGGCGTGTACACTTAAATTGTCTGCCTGTTTGCCTGTCTGCCTGTCTGTCTGAGAATGTCCCAATGCGTGGAAGTCTAACCGAAAATATCTTCCATCCACTGACGTTCTCGCGTCTCGATTTATTCGTACATCGCTCGTTTGGTTTATGAGAGACGATTGCGGCTGCTTGCTTCATCTGGTCGCTTTTGACAGAATCTTAAAAAGATTCGAGTGCCACTCAGTTTCTTTCTTTTTTTACATTTTTTGGTGGGAAGGGTGTTCGTTTTAATCCCACCTGGTGCTTTTAGACTTTTTTAACGCTTGGCGTTCATCGATTATGACCTTTAGCCAAACTAAAACAAGTGTAGGTAGATTACTACTTTTAATGTGTGTTTTACCCCTGTCACTTATTCCTCTTCAATTTCATTGTAAATATCAAGCGTTCTAAACAGACGTTGAGATTGAGGCAGACAGACAGACAGACAGACAGATAGATAGATAGATAGATAGATAGATAGATATAACAAACAAACACACACACACACACACACACACACACACACACACACACACACACACACACACACACATATATATATATATATATATATTTTAACGAAACTTGGTTATAAGCAACCGACAATTTGTAATGAATTATTTTGAAAATTATTTTTACCGATATAAATATAAAAATACTGTTTAATTAAAAACAGAATATCTACTTAAATACGAGTATCGGTAAAAATAATGTTCAAAATAATTCATTACATATATATAGAGAGAGAGAGAGAAAGAGAGAGAGAGATAGAGAGAGAGAAAGAGAAAAAGCGAGAGATTGATATGAACACACACACACACACACACACACACACACACACACATATATATATATATATCACAACCTCTTCTATAGGCCAGTATACGGATATATATATATATATATATATATACAGACATGGGTTGATAGATAGAAAGAAAGAATTAATTAATTAACGAATACTGATATATAAAGATATTCTATGATAGCGAGTTAGCAGTTTAGATAGACAGAATTGGTTTTAATTGATATATGCAGGATGCAATGGCTAAATTGACGCCATTTTATATTTTTAATTTCACGCATGCGTGTTTTTTGTTGTTGTTTTTGTCGACTGCTTAGTACGGTAGGGTCAGTTGGGCACCGTCTGTCAGAAAATTAGCACGACGACGCAATTTACTCTACATGAAATTTGGAAACGGCATACTGTACTTCTTAGCATTCACTCCGGAAGCTCTAATATGAACATTTAAGAGTGTTTGGATATTAATCTGAGGACAATTTAAACAGCGAAATCTGAAGGCGAGATAGCAAAGGTTACCAGCCAAAATTAAAGCAAAGTATTCTTCTTCTATGTGCCTTGTCCTTATCTCTGGTGGCTCTGAGCACGCCTTCTTCTGTTACACCATGCAATCCTCGTTCCGTCATCCACCTGATTAGGTCCTTTAAATATGTTATCCGTTGCTTTCCCCTGTCTGTTTTTCCCTCTATCTGACCTGTTAGTATCAGGTTCTTCAAGCCCTCCTTCCTCATTGCATGTCCCAGGAACTTCAGTTGTCTCTTCCTGATGCTCAGTATTAATTTCCTTTTCGTTTTCATCATTTCCAAGACCTCATCATTGCTCACGTGCTCGATCCATGATATTCTCAACATCCTTCTGTAGAACCACATTTCAGTTGCTTCAAGTTTTTCCTTCATCTTTGATGGTGTTGTCCAGCATTCACTGCTATATTGAAGGACGGACATCACGTAGCAATCCAGTACTCTCTTCCTAGTTTCTAGCGAAATTGTCCTGTTTCTTAATACTTTACTCAACTTCTAGAATGCTTCCTTCGCCATGCCAATTCGCCTTCGGATCTCAGTGTCGCACTTTCCGTCTTCTGTTATAACGCTTCCCAGGTATTTAAATTTTTGTATTAAGAAACATTAAGAAATCGTTACAAACAAAGAAAAGAACGGAACTGTTATATAATAGAAGCCCTTCTATATGACAGTGAATGCTGGACAATTTCCCCCAAGATGGCTTGAAACAGCAGAGATGTGTTTCTATAGAAGTATACTGAGAACTTCATAGACAGAACATATAAACAATGATGAAGTTTTAGAGAAAATGGAAGCGAAAAGAAACATATACTCAAGATCAGTAAGTGGAAGTTAACATTTCTATAATACATAGTGAGGAAAGAAGGCTTGGAAAATTTGATACTTACAACGCAGATTGAAGGCCAGCGGAAGAAAGACAGTCAATGCATAACATAATTAGCGAACTCTAGTAAATGCATGACGGTGAATGGTTCAGGAGGTACAGCAAAAGGACACAATTTCTTAAGTGACACAAAGAATAGAAAATTGTGGAGGGCCATGACCACCCATATCATGAAGGAACACCTCACAGACAAGTGGAAGAATACGCTTGAGTATGGCAGAACAAGCTTTATGATAGATAAAAAAATAACAAAATCGATTAAGTGCTATAAAGGACAGGAAATTGTGGAGAGCCATGTTCGCTTTTTTTGAGAAGGGACACGGTACATAGGAGAAGGATAAGCTTTAGTAAATGAATCATGGGACGAGGTTTAGAGGAGATAACAAAAATACTGATTCATTAAGAGCTACAAATGGTAGGACATTGTAGAGGGTCATGATCGCTTATATCATGAATAGACACAGTACATACAAGATGAACGAGCTTGAGTGAATGGATAACGAAATAATGTTTTGAATAGATAACAAAAGACAAAATTTATTAAGTTCTACAATGAATAGGAAATTGTGGAGAGCCATGTCACGGCATAAAGAAGAAGAAAGATTGTATAAAAGGAGAGGAGTTGTAAAACTCCATTAATAGGTAAATAAGACTTAAGTGATTTAAATTTTTAGCTAATTCTTGTATAGGTTTTGTGTCATTCTTCTTTGTGCCGGGTCCCTCCAGGAAGTAGGTGATCATGGCTCTCCACTTCTTCCTGTCCATTGTAGCTTTTAACACCTCTTCTCTTGTTACCCCACCAAAACCCTTCTCTTCCATCAAATTGCTCAAGTCCAACAAGTATGTCAATCGTTGTACTCTTCTGTCTCCTTCCCTTTATCCTTCCAGTGAGTATGAGATTCTCCTAGCCCCACTTCCTCATTACATATTCCAGAAAATTTAGCTGTCTTTTCCTGATGATAAGTAATAGTTTCCTTTTCGTTTCCATCCTCTCTAAAACCTCGTCGTTGCTCACGTGTTAGGTTCACGATATCCTCAGCATCCTTCTGTAGAACAACATTTCGGGTGTTTCAAATCTTTCCTTCATCTCTGGTGAGATTGTCCAGCATTCACTGTCAGACATCACATCCAGTACTTTCAGCTTTGTTTCCAGCGAAATTTGTCTGTCTCTCAATACTCTACTCAGCTTCTGGAATGCTTCCTTGACCTTGCCGATACGCCTTCGGATCTCAGTGTCGCCCTTTCAGATTTTCCTTCATCTTTGATGGTATTGTCCCAGCGACTGCTGCCATATTGAAGGACGGACGGTACGTAGCAATCGATACTCTCTAGCGAAATTGTCCTGTTTCTTAATACCTTCACTAAACTTCTGGAATGCTTCCTTGACCTTGCCGATACGCACTTCGGATCTCAGTGTCGCCCTTTCAAGATTTTCCTTCATCTTTGATGGTATTGTCAACATTCACTGCCATATTGAAGGACGGACAGTACGTAGCAATCCAGTACTCTCTAGCGAAATTGTTCTGTTTCTTAATACTATACTAAACTTCTGGAATGCTTCCTTGACCTTGCCGATACGCCTTCGGATCTCGAGTGTCGCCCTTTCAAGATTTTCCTTCATCTTTGATGGTATTGTCCAGCATTCACTGCCGTATTGAAGGACGGACAGTACGTAGCAATCCAATACTCTCTAGCGAAATTGTCCTGTTTCTTGGCAATATCTTGCTAAACTTCTGGAATGCTTCCTTGACCACTTGCCGATACGCCTTCGGATCTCAGTGTCGCCCTTTCAAGCTTTCCTTCATCTTCGTCGGTATTGTCAACATTCACTGCCATATTGAAGGACGGACAGTACGTAGCAATCCAGTACTCTCTGGCAGAAATTGTCCTGTTTCTTAATACCTTACTAAACTTCTGGAATGCTTCCTTGACCTTGCCAATCGCCTTCGGATCTCAGTGTCGCCGCGCAAGATTTTTCCTTCATCTTTGATGGTATTGTCCAGCATTCCACTGCCATATTGAAGGACGGACAGTACGTAGCAATCCAATGCTCTAGCGAAAGTGTCCTGTTTCCAGCCTCTTCATAAACTTCTGGAATGCTTCCTTGACCTTATTCGATACGCCTTCGGATCTCAGTGTCACCCTTTCAAGCTTTTCCTTCATCTTTGATGGTATTGTCCAGCATTCTTTCTGCCATTGAAGGACGGACAGTACGTAGCAATCCAGTACTCTCTACTTGAAAATTGTCCTGTTTCTTAATGCCGCCTAAACTTCTGGAATGCTTCCTTGACCTTGCCGATACGCCTTCGGATCTCAGTGTCGCCCTTTCAAGATTTTTTCCTTCATCTTTGATGGTATTGTCCAGCATTCACTGCCATGTTGAAGGACGGACAGTACGTAGCAATCCAGTACTCTCTAGCGAAATTGTCCTGTTTCTTAATACCTTACTAAACTTCTGGAATACTTCCTTGACCTGCCGATACACACTTCGGATCTCAGTGTCGCACTTTCTGTCTTCTTTTAGAACACTTCCCAGGTATTGAAATTTCTGCACCTGCTTGAATTTAGTATCCATAGCCTGTAGTTGGCACTTTGGGCTCCTCTTTTTACTGATGACCATTAATTCAGTTTTTTTGTGGTCAACACGTAGTCCTTTCTCTCTACTTTCTTTAACTACTTCCTGTAGGAGATCTTGAAGATTCCTTTCTGTGTCTGCTATCAGCACTGTGTCATCTGCGGAATATAGTGAATCGGATTTGCTTACTTTGTTCATAGAGTTTGCACAAATTAATTACTAAATTATCTTAAGTACGTTAGTAGCAAAAATGTGTTTATTTGTGTGACATTATGAACTGATGTTATATCTTAGAATCCCGCCGGTACGTTATTGACTTGGCACCGGCTCCCGTCGGCAATTATTCTAACCGGTACGCAGTGCCATCGTATTGAACAATGGTGGTTCTTTTCAGGCAGAAAAGTGTTAGTTTAATGACGATAACACAAGTCGGTTGGCATGTTGGCGAAGAATACCGCTTGTGAGGTCGGGGGAGGCGGTGAGTACAAAATGCAAAACAATGTAACCGATACAGAGAAAGTTACAAAGTGTAGGCTCTAAAAATATGTGTGGGATTGGTTGATTTCTTCTGTCTGAGACAAAAATAATGGTACTGTAAAAAAAAAACAAAACTATTTCTCCATCTGTCATCACACACACACACACACACACACACACACACAAATGTATCTATATACGGATGTGTGGGTGGTGTGATGGATAGCGACTTATGAGAAACTGAAGAGCCGAGTTCGAATTCCTGTCTAGATCGTCACATTCAGATATGCGCAAATACCTTCCTAGCAGCAGTGGATTTAACTACTGACTTAATGTAATGATCCCATTTGAGGTCGGAAGATAGGGTAAGGCCGAGGAGGCGCAATATATTGCTTTCAGGGAGAATCGTTTGGTTCATGCTTAGAGGAAGCAGGAGAGGTTGCTTGTGATGCAGTTTCGTTTTAGAAGCATTGAAATTTACAAGCCACTTCTTATCCTCGGTCCACCATTGAGTGGAGGTACTTCTCAAGATCATCAGCGAGGTTATGTTTGTATGCCTAGCCGGATTTCTTACTGATGCGAGAGTAAATGCAGGAAAGTATCTCGTAATATCCCTTTAGCCTATAGGGGTAGATGAAGGGCAAACTGACATCTTTAGCCTTGGTTCGCAAACCATCTAAGAGAAGGACAATCAGAGGATGGTCTTTTAAAGACCTTGTGAGATATTATATGCTGTTCGGTTCTTTCGAAAAGCGTCGGTTGCCTAGAGAAGCTGCTAGCTGGAAGATGCTTATATATCACCAGTGGAATAAGATGAGAATGAGGGTGGTTCGCTACAATGTGCGTGGGATGGCGGGTCTTACTCGTGACAGTTAGAAATAGTAGAGCTAAAGAATGTAGTCCGTATTCGTCTATACTTCTGAGATGAGGAAGTATTTACAGTATTTACATTATTCGGACTGTTGTCCTCATCTTTGTTGCTATTTGCACGACGTTACGGCCTTTGTACGCTAGGCCTTCTTCAGGTGTTAGGAATTTCGAATCGAACTCTTTATTACAATCACTGGGGTATATGAACTCCATTTCTTCCGTAGTAGTGCCTCTTTTGAAAGTCATGAATTATCTCCCTCTAACCCTGTAAGTTACTTGTTCACCACTGCTGTAACCTGGTATTGAACTTGGCCCAGTGGATATAGATGTTGGTTATTTCCTGTGACTTGACCCAAAGAGTTGTAAGTTCAATTTCAGGCTACAGCAGTGGTAGAATTACAGGGTTAGACGGAGATAACTCATGACTACCAAAAGAGGCACTATTACGCAAGCGAATGGAGTTTATATACCCCAGTGATTGTAATAAAGGGTTTGGTTCGAAATTCCTAGCACCTGAAGAAGGCCGGAGCGTACAACGGCCGAAACGTCATACAAATGGCAACAAAGATGAGGTCAATAGTTCGAAAAATGTAAATACTGTGAATGTAGTTCGTCTGAGAACTTTCCATGGCAATGGAGACAGAGCAGCGAGTGGCAGGCGACGTTTTGTCAGTGAGAAAATGTTTATAGGGTGGAAAGAGGGGGGGGAACGAATTTGGACAATATAGGGAAAACTGAACAGCTCCTGCCCATATACTGCGGCAATGCTCCATTTTAGGTCCAATCTGATTCTTGTAATGAAAGAAGATAACAGGAGAAGTTAAGTACCATACCGGCCATAACTATTAGGCCAACCCAGTTTTCAAACTATTTTTGTATTTATTGCCAAGCGGATAATTCTAAATGAAAATAAAATGATTCTTTTGTTATTATTCTTCAAAGTTTTACAAGGCAGCCATGAAGCCTTTGTTTCGGCCAGTCAATAAGAAGAGACTAGCATAGGGAAGAGAGCACAAAAACTGGACACCAGAACGGTTTATTTGATGCACATGTTAATGTGCAGTATTAACAAAAGAACCGTCTTATTTCCATTTAGAATTATCCACTTAGCAAAAAATAGTATGCAATTCAACATTTTTTTAAACTGGTGTTGCCTAATAATTATGGCCGGTAGTATATATATATATATATATATATATATATATATATAAATGAGTTACTTTTTTTCTTATGCGTGGAATTGCTTTCTTTTTGGCAGTTTTTTGTTCTCTCTTCCCCATGCTAGTCTCTTCCTCTAATTGGCTGGCCGAAGCAAAAGCTTCCTGGCTGCCTTGTAAAATTTTGCAAAGTAATAATAACAAAAGAACCATTCTATTTTCCTTTAAAATTATCCACTTGGCATAAAATTCTAAAAATAGTATGAAATACATCATTTTTTATTTAAATCTGGGGTGGCTTAATAATTATAGCCGGTAGTGTATTTACTGGAGTGATACAGGGAACCAATGATATTGTAACCAACAACACTTCACCTTAATCATATAAATGAAATCTCTAACTCTGGTGAAATAAACATCAATAAAGATTTTTTTTTATAATCATATCGCCCCAAGCAAGGCAGTTTACTGCCACTGTTGTGCAGGGGGTTACAAAAGAGAAAAGTTATAAAAAAGAGTGACAGGTTATAGGAGGTGTCAGGAAGTTGGTAACAGAATGATGAGAATACTGATGAAAGTGGAGTGGATGGAGAAAGGAGTATGAGAGAGAGAGAGAGAGAGAGAGAGAGAGAGAGAGAGAGAGGATGCAAGTTAGTGAGATAGGAGATGACTACTGACTTTACATTTAAATTCTTGGAGATTGTATCTGTCGAAGAAGCAAGTAAACGAAATGGAATTCCACAGGCGGGATGTGCGAGAAAAGAAGCTGTTGGAGTAGAATTTACGTTTACATTTCATTAGTTTCATAATAAAAGGGTGGGACCTAGTTGCTAATCTTGTTGCTCAAGTAAATTCATATATAGGGGGGCACCAGTGAGCTAAGTTCATCTGAGCAGAAGCCGTGAAAGTATTTGTAGAAGAGACATAGGGAAGGCACATTGCCCCGGTGAGAAAGATGGATCTTATGTACGAGGTCTATTTGAGGTCTGGGTTGAGGTTAAGTTCCAATAGGCGTTCAGAGCATGAAGCCCCGCGCCCCTGGAAGCACGTTTTTCGTCGGGATTAGTCATAGTTCATGTTCTGATCTGCAATGATAGAATGTAACAAGCTTGGTTTCCCAGACATTATATCTTACCAGCCATTCTCCCACAGACACTGAGTTGCTAATGCTTATTCAGCTGTCGATCTCTGGCCCTTTATAAGCAGTGCTTCTCAAACTATCTGATGTGGCGGATAGCTATTTTTTTTTCAATGTGCCAGGGACCGGCAAGCAAAGCAAACCAATACAAGCAACGACGAAGTGTTAGAAAGAATGGCAACAAAAAGGAAATTGACGCTGAGCATCAGGAAGAGAGAATTGAAGTTCCTGGGACATGCAATGAGGAAGGAGAGCCTGGAGAACCTGATACTGACTGGACAGATAGAAGGAAGGAGAGACAGAGGAAGGCAGCGGATAACATATTTGCAGGGTCTGATCAGGTGGATGGCGGAACGGGGGTTGCCAGGAGCAACAGGAACAAACATACTAAGAGCCACAAGGGATAGGGAGACGTGGAGATCCATGATCGCCTACGTCCTGAAGGGACAGGGCACATAGAAGAAGAAGAAGAGGTGGGGGACTGTGAACCCCGGAATTTTTTTTTTCTGAGATATGTACTAGTTCAGGATGTGCGTTGTGGTGCAGTGGATATCGACTCGGAACGACAAATCGGGAAGCCGAGTTCGAATTCCAGTTGAATTCTTTGTATTCACTTTCGCACAAATACCCTTGGGAAAGGTATTAATCCGTCTTTTCCTTCCAGTTATGGGTTAAATAATAGGACAGACTGGGTTTGATAGCCTTAGCTGGCAATCAGTCTACCGCAAAAAGCAATGGCAACCTACTGCGGGATAATCTTCTGCCCAGTCAGTTATGCCTCTATTGAGACTTGATCGCCCAAATGTGTATCACGTATGGCACTTAATTGATTGACTATTTCAGGGACATTTTGAGACTATCTGTAATAAACATGACGACATGATATCTTGTTCATTCTAAGGACAGTCACCATTGACGTAACAAGTCTTCCCAGTGTGCCATTGACCGGTACTATATTTATGCTATATTAGTAATGGCCACTGGTTTGGAGGGTATATATTTTTAAAAATCCAGAAAAAATATTTAAAGTTAATATTAATACTTCGTAAGCAATTTGAATTTAAAAAAAGCATTAATCTTCTAAACAATAGACAAACAGTAAAACAAAATATTAATTTTAATTAATTTAAGACGTAGTTAAAATATCCATATGACTAATTTTTTTTTCTTTTCTGGAAAATCTCCGCATACAGGCAGACTATGGCTCGCGAACCGACGACAGTACGCGTACTACACTTTGAGTAGCACTGCTTTAGAGTTTTGGGGGTGCTCCCATATACAATTGTATCATCAGCATAAATATTCCGAAATGATCGGAGTATATACTCTTCAGCAGATCACTTACGTAAAAAAAGTGATTTGATCCGAGAAGCCACCTCTGGGGAATATCTGTACTGATTGCTAGGACCCCAGAGGACTGATCGTTAACCCGAGAACACTAACCATGGGTATATAGTCAGTCAGTCAGTTAAGTGCCATACGTGATACACGCTTGGGCAGAAGATTATCCCTCGATAGGTTGCCATTACTTTCTGCGGTAGATTGGTTGCCAGCCAAGGCTATAGAACCCAATCTGTCCTGTTATTTGACCCATAACTGGAGGGAAGAGACGGATTAATACATTTCCTAAGGATATTTGTGCGTATGTGAATGAAAGGAATTCAACTGGAATTCGAACTCGGCTCCCCGATTTCTCGTTGTGAGTCAATATCCACTGCTCCACAACGCACATCCGCACTTTCTGTAGAAGTGTATAGTACCCAGCGCAAATGACGCCATTTTAATTATAATTTAGTTACAATTTTCAGTACCTGATTTTCTTACCTAAATAATATGTGTTTCAGTTCCTATTAATGTTAACTCAAAGTACAAAGTTTGAAGTGCCTGCATGTAAAATATTTCAAATAAAGATCTATATTTAATATTGTTTTGATATTTTCAAAATCAGGTATGATATACACATGGTTAGTAGTAGTGCAACTTTAATTGATAGTTATTGTTCCAGGGTTAACAACTACCGTCAGTTAAGAACTTACTAATTGAAAAAATTCTTCCAAAGATTCTATCACTAAAGGGTCTGTGCAGCAATCCTTTATGCCACACTTTGTCAAAACCTTTGAAATATCATCTGCCAATCTCTGGTCACGTTTAGTATTGGAGGTGCTCCCATATACTATTGTCAAAGGCTAAATCCACTGCTAGGAAGGTTGGGTCACTGTGTCGGGAAAGGAAGATTTTTCCGCCTGAATCCATCTTTTCCTGTATACAAATCAACCATCCGTCCGTGCATAGAATAGTGCTGTCATATATGGTCAGGCGCCCCTGCTGTTCATCTCAGTGGTCTTGACAGGTTCCAGAAGAGAATCTGTAATGTGATAGGTTCCGAATTCTGTCACTGGTGCCTCCTTAAGTCACTGGTGCCCCCGCCACAAGAATTTACTCGTGCAACCAGACTGGCAACAAGGTACCACCCATTTACAGTTAGATCAACCAAATGCAGCCTACAATTGTATTCCATCAGCTTTTTTTCTCGCACTTCCCGTCTGAGGAACTCCCTTCAATATACTTGCTATCCTGACGGCTACAACCTCCAGGAATTTAAATGCAATGTCAATTCCCATCTCTTATCCACTTGACTCCAGTTCTTTCTACATTGTCCTGTATATATTTCCCTTTCTCTCCGCCTTCGCAACTGTCTTCACCCCTGTGTTCTCATCCTTCTCTTGCTCTTTCACTGATACCCTCTGTAATTGGTTCGTCTTTCTCTCCACTCTCGTCCATTTAATCTTATGTAGCCCCCCCCCCCCCCGCGCATCAGTGGCAGTCCCGCTTTGCTTGGGGTGAAACGATTAAAAAAGAAATACGCATCTATTCCGTATATATTCAGATGTCTTTCTTATTTTGCCTTCCTCTCTTTATTTATACTTTTTATTTTTTTATTTGTTATATTCTTCAAATTTACTGGGATTATTTCATGATATAATTCTTCGTTATATATTCTTAAAGTATTTTGAGAAATTAAAATGATGATTGACCAGTGTGAAATGTCAAATGGATTTCATTTCTAGTCAATCAGTAAAATGCCATACGTAATACAAGCTTGAGCGATCATGTCTCGAAAGAGACACGTTTGACTGGGCAGAAGATTTTCCGGCAGTAAGTTGCCGTTACTTTCTGCAGTAGACTGATTGCCAAACAAGGCTATAGAACGTAATCTGTCCTGCTATTTAACCCATAGCCGTACGGAAAAAGATTGATTAATACCTTTCCCACAAATATTTGTGCGTAAGTGAATGCAACGATTTCAGCTGGAATTCGAACTCGGATTTCTCGTTCCGAGCCGATATCTACTGCACCACAACGCACATTCTAGTTAATAGCTTTACGGTTGACAGTAATATTATCAATAAGAACCAAGAGAAGTGAGGAGCATTATAAAAGCCTTTTCTACTATTCATATATACATTACTAGCAGTATAGCCCGGCGTTGCTCGGGTGTAATGAAAGCTTTAAAACTAATCCTTGGTTCTGGAGCTCAGACTCATTGGACGTTGGCATGAAAGACTAAAAAGCAATTGTTGTTTCCAGTTAAAGCAAAACCGTAGACTGAAAGAAAAATGAATGGATGCAAGTCAAATTTTCATTTCCTGCTATCGATATCAAATAAGTTTTTTCGTCGTAAACTGAATTTTGAAGGTTAAATAAGACCTCTGAGTAAATGGAATCAAGGCTGAGACCAAGAACTACAATTATACATACTTAGACCCAAACCCGAAGCAAAATCTAAAATAAAAGGGTTGAAAAAATACAGGCATACAGGCAGATAAACAGACACGCACACACAAACATCTTGCCTTTTATCTATATATATATTATGGATTTTCTGCACTATTGTAAGAACTGCAACCTTGAAAATTCTGAATATCGTTTCTTATGTCTTTGTCTATGAGTGTATCAAATTTGATTAAAATCGGACCACTCCTTCTATAACCCGATTTTTCGATTATCGATTTTCGATATTTATCGGGGTTACCTCGACACAAAACCTAGCCAACACTCGCAGACGCTTATAGTACAACTGTGTAAATTTTCAAGAAAATCGGTTCAACCGTTTCCGAGTCTATAGGTAACGGACACACACACACAGACACACACACAGACACACAGAGACAAAGTTCCATTTATAAATAAATTTAGATAAACAATGTTTGATGGTATATGCAGAGGAGCTGTGTTCGTATTATACATGAGCTATGTAGAAAGATTCAGGGTTTTCAAAAGAAATCAGTCGCACATGAAGTCGACTTATACACGAATGTATACGGTATGTGAAAATCATCACGGTTCTCAGACGAACTTAAGGTTCTATAAATACTTTCATGGCTTCTGCTCAGACGAGCTTAAGTCACTGATGCCTCCTCAACAGGTGTTTACTCGTGCAACCAGACTGGCAACTGGGTCCCACCCATTCACAGTCAGGTTAGCCAAATGCAGACGACAATTCTACTCCTGCAGCTTCTTCTCTCGCACTTCCCGCCTGTGGAACCCGCTCCCGTATTCTTGCTTTCCTGACGGCTACAACCTCCAGAAATTTAAATGCAAAGTCAAAACTCATCTACTAACCACTGGACTCTAGCTCTCTCCCCACCCCCGTATAACCTTCCCTTTCTCTCCGCCTATGTATCTGTCATCGCACCTGCTTTCTCAGCTTTCTATTTTTCCTTTCTAACTAGTTTGTACTCCTCACTCTTTTCTAATTAATCTTTTTACATTTATGTAGCCCCCTGCACATCAGTTGCGTTTCCGCCTTGCTCGGGGTGAAATGATTAAAAAAAAAAAAAACCCTCACTCACGTTCAATTTGAACATCTGGAAAGATTTCTTAAAATAATTCAAGTATCCATATTTTTACAGAAGCTGAGTAGAGTATTAAGAAACCGGAAAATTTGTCTAGAAACATGGGTGATACCTGTCTTTCAGTATGGCAGCTAATACTGGGCAATTTCATCAAAGACGGAGCAACCGAAATGTGGCTCTGTAGAAGGATGCTGAGAATACCATAAACATAACACGCGAGCAACGAGAAGGTTTTGGAGAGGATGGACACAAAAAGAAACGTAATAATTAACATCAGTAAAAGACAGCTGAAGTTTTTGGGATACGCTAAAAAGAATTGATGGCGATGCTCAGCAGCCTCGACAGATTTGGGAAAGACATTAGAGTAATCAAGAATCTCTACTGGCAGCAAACTGCTTACATAGGGAAAGGTAACGAATTCAGTAGATATACAAAGATAGAAAGAGGCGTAAGAAAAGGATGTGCCTTTTTACTGTATCTATTCAACTTGTATAACGAGACTATTCTGAGGACACTAGATATTATGCCAGGGTTTGTCATCGGAGGCCACAATTTGAACGACATTAGGTACGCAGATGATACAGTGCTGATAGCAGACACGGAAAAGAAACTACAAGACCTCCTACAGAAGGTAGCTGAAGAGAGTGAAAAGAAAGGACTACAAATAAACTGTAAGAAAAACGAATGCATGATCATCGGCCAAAAGAGCAACCCAAAATGCCAAATACAAGTGGGGGATACTAAAATCAAGCAGGTACAAAATTGTCAATACCTGGGAAGTGTTCTATCTCTCTTTTTATGGTTCTCTATATATCAATATCTTTCACTCTCACTTTAATTTACATTTTTTATCTTCCCCTTTTTGTTCTCGAAAGTTCTTCATTTTCCCTTTCGTTCTTTCTTTCTTTCTTTCAATTCATTCATTCATTCATTCTTTCTTTCTTTCTTCCTTTCTTTTACTCTTTCTTCTTTCTTCTTTCATTCTTTCTTTCATTCTTTCTGTCTTTTTTCTTTTTTTCTTTCTTTTTTCATTTTTTCATTCTTTCTTTCTTTCTTTCTTTTTTCATTCATTCATTCATTCATTCATTCTTTCTTTCATTCATTCTTTCTTTTTTTCATTCATTCATTCATTCTTTCTTTCATTCATTCTTTCTTTTTTCTTTTATTCTTTCTTTCTTCTTTCATTCTTTCCTTCTTTCTTTCTTTCTTTCTTTCTTATTTCATTCATTCTTTCTTTCTTTCATTCTTTTTTATTTATTCTTTCTTTCATTCTTTCTTTCTTTCAATTCATTCTTTCTTTCTTTTACTCTTTCTTCTTTCTTTCTTTCTTTCTTTCTGTCTTTCTTTTTTCTTTTTCATTCATTCATTCTTTCTTTCTTTCTTTCATTCATTCATTCTTTTTTCTTACTTTTATTCTTTCTTCATTCTTTCTTTCTTTTTTCTTTCTTTTTTCTTTTTTCATGATTTTTGTCTTTCTTTCATTCTTTTTCTTGCTTTCTTTTATTCTTTCTTTCTTTCTTTTTTCATTCTTTCCTTCTTTCTTTCTTTCTTTCTTATTTCATTTATTCATTCTTTCTTTCTTTCATTCTTTTTTATTTATTCTTTCTTTCATTCCTTCTTTCTTTCAATTCATTCTTTCTTTCTTTTACTCTTTCTTCTTTCATTCTTTCTTTCTTTCTGTCTTTCTTTTTTCTTTTTTCACTCATTCATTCATTCATTCATTCTTTCTTTCTTTCATTCATTCTTTTTTCTTACTTTTATTCTTTCTTTCATTTTTTCTTTCTTTTTTCATTATTTCTGTCTTTCTTTCTTTCCTTCTTTTTTCTTGCTTTCTTTTATTCTTTCTTTCTTTCTTTTTTCATTTTTTTCTTTCTTTCTTTCTTTTTCATTCATTCTTCCTTTCTTTCATTCTTTTTATTTATTATTTCTTTCATTCTTTCTTTTTTCATTCTTTCTTTCCTTTTTTCTTTTTTCATTCATTCTTTATTTCATTCTTTTTTCTTTTATTTATTCTTTCTTTCATTCTCTCTTTCTTTTCTTTCTTTCTTTTATTCTTTCCTTCTTTCTTTCTTTCTTTCTTTTTCTTGAAAACCTGTCATAAATTATAAAATTTTTATATAACAAAACAATTTACGCCAATGTGGGAAAAGTTTTCGTTTGACACTTTTCGTCCTTCATTGGACAAAATGATTTTTACGTTGGTGCTGCTACACATGCGCACAAACAATAGATGCTGGTAATTTGAAACAATAAAAGTGATGATAGCATAAAGGAAAAAAAATCTACAGGAACTCGGATAGATTATATACCGAAAACACATATTTAAAAAAACAAAACAAACCATCTTAAATCTAGAATTCCTAGCGCCCACTCATTCGTGCGCATGTGTAGTCGCGTTAACGTAAACAAATTTAGTCTGATGAAGTTCTATAATTATGAATTAAATTTGCATTGCGACACGGTAATTTCTATGTTTCGAGATAGAATAGAATCTCGTCATCAGGCAATGTCGGATGTTGGTTGTGAACATTTTTATATATAATTTTTTATATTTTATATATAAATGAATGTATAATTTTTATATATTAAAAAAATTCATAAAAATAAATAGATATTAGAAACATAGGATAATGATAGCTGGAATTAAATTAGAATAAAAAAATAGAAATGTTATTTATAAATTAAATAATAATAATAATATAAATTAAATATATATATATATATATATATATATATATATATCCAGCTGAAGAGGATCCAAGGTTTTATGGTCTTGAGTCCTCTGGCATTTATTTTTTTTATAAACAGTGCTCAATACAATAAATTTTATAGAGCTTATCATAATCATATAATTATCAATTAAATGTGCATTGCAATACGGAAATTTCTATGTTTAGAGATAGAATCTCGTCATCAGGAAATGTTGGATGTTGGTTGTGAAAAAGATTTATATTTTCCCGCAGTAGGTTGCCATTAATTTCTGCGGTAAACCTGTTGTCAACCACCAAGGCTATGGAATCCAGTCTGTCCTATTATTTAACTCGTAACTGGAGGGAAGAGACGGATAAATATTTTCACAATTTTATTTGCGTGTAAGCGATTGCAAGGAATTTAATTGGAATTCGAACTCGCTTCAGCGATTTCTCGTTTCGAACCGAGAATGTTCTATGGCATAATAAATGGCAGAGATACGCGTTCACGCAATCATCAGGCGACCGATGACTGCAGTTTTTGATAATAGGAACCCTTATACACTCAGGCAAGTCCATGATGGTAAGAGTGTAACCGGTGTGTGGCTATCATGAACCAACCAACCAACCAACCAACCACCCAACCATTTAATTAAAGTCACCGGTGGGAGGGTTAAACTATCCGGCCAAATTCAAAATAGCTGTGAATATTACAGTCCGATGAAGTTTTAAAGTTCCAACTGCGTCATACGAAAACTTTTCCACGTTGTCATATATATATATATATATATATATATATATATATATATATATATATAGGTATAGTTGTCAGTCCGTAAACTCTGAGGATAATCCAACAAGATTTCCTTAATATAAAATATTAATAGGTAAATCCATATAGAGAGCTCAATGGGTATTAACCAGAGCGATATTTAAACTCATTGAAATGAACTATAGTTTATAACTAATATGACGTATTGAGTTTTCCTTTATAAACTTCATATCGCTCTGATTAGTACCCATTGAGCACTCTATATGGATTTACCTGTTAATATCATTTACTTATTTTTTTTGTAATTTTATGTTGATCATTATTATTTTTGTTATGTGCCCTCTTCATTTTAGAAAAAGCTCATTCCGGCAAAAATTTTATGCCAGATGGAGGAATATTGTAAAAGGGTCTGATGAGATGAGTTTTAAACTCATTGAAATGAACTATAGTTTATAACTATTATGACGTGTTGAGTTTTCCTTTATAAACTATATATATATATATATATATATATATATATACTAGCAGTATAGCCCGGTGTAGCTCGGGTGTAATGAAAGCTTTAAAACTAATCCATAATCCTGGAGCCCAGACTCAGCCTATAGAATATTTGTGTGAAGTTTGGTTAGAATCGGATAAATATTGTGGATTTGTATAAAGGATATACAGACAGATAAACACACACAAACATCTTGCCTTTTATATATATATATATATATATATATATATATATATATATATATTATCGATTTTCTGCACTATTGTAAGAACTGCAACCTTGAAACTTTTGAATATCGTTTCTTATGTCGTTGTCTATGAGTGTATCAAATTTGATTAAAATCGAACCACTCCTTCTATAGCCCGATTTATTCGATTATGGATTTTCGATATTTATCGGAGGTACCTCGACACAAAACCTAGCCAAGAACACTCGCAGACGATTATAGTACAATTGTGTAAATTTTCAAGAAAATCGGTTCAGCCGTTTCGGAGTCTATAGGTAACGGACACACACACAGACACATACACACACAGACAAAGTTCCATTTATAAAAAGTTTATATATATATATATATATATATATATATATATATATATATAAAACAAAACAAACACCAGAAATGGTTGATAGGTACTACAAAAAAAAAAGTGCCCAATGTCATGGCGAACAATAGGACCGTGGTAAAGGAGCTTACCGCTTTAAACAAAAAAGTGCTTGATAATACCGGACCCTTAAAGTCAACCGTGACAGTGAATTGCATTTTTAAAAATGAATTGTGATAGTTACGGCTATTTTGATCTGAGCCGGAAAAACTTATACCTACCTATATTGGTCATACCACTACAAGCCTTTCTAGACAACTCACGTTACAACTATCCGACCATAGATCAATTACGACTTATTTAAACATACACGTAAATCTACCAACCCCCATTCGCAACAAACTAGTAGAAAATATATGTATAATAGTCTCATCTACATATGAATGACATAAAATGTAACGGAAGTCCTAATGATAAAAAAAGGAAAAGACAACACTTAATGACATTAATTATGAACACGGCCGCACTGTGCTGTCCATGTTTGGAAACTAAAACATTCTTATAACTTTAGACGCATGCATAAAAAACCTCACGCATCAGTTAAAAATGAAAATATATTGGTCCTTGATAATAGCAAGAAGAATAGCCGAGAGTGTTCGGATATGCAGGATTTTTGGACAGTTTTTACTCAATTTTTGCCCAGAAAAGAAAATACTTGTACCAACACGAGAAAAAATTAAATAAAAAGCTTAGCTGCAGTACATTGTCAGGCGTCTTTAATGAAACTCGTATAAAAAAGGGGCTGCTACCCAAATACACAACTGCCGTCATGGCCGTATCCGGACACACCGGGCACTGGTCCGGGCCGATCCGTGCAATCATAGTGAAAATCCGGGCAAGGACAAATGTCTTCGTCAGAAATCAAACTAAACAATTCACGAAGAAAGAAAGAAAGAAAGAAAGAAAGAAAGAAAGAAAGAAAGAAAAACGAAGAAAACATCCGAATGAACGCAGTAAAAATTTGTTTATTTATTACTTTTGGGAGAAAAACTTGGTTATACTCAGAAAGTCCGAACCCGATTTCATGCTTTGGTTCATGTTCTGTGCCTAATGTCCATTGGAATAGCCGAAAAAAATCCGCAAAAATCATAGTTTCTGGATACGGATGACACTGATGACGTCATCACATTGTCAACTAATTTTATCTGTGCCCGGTGTTTTTTTAGCATCAGCTACAGCCCTGACTGCCATATTGTTACGTGTTGGAAGTTGTAAGAAAAGAAAATGATTCTATTGATTCCAAATGTTCCATTTCTAATTTTTCTATTTTACAAATACTTTATGAACAAAAACTGTTCTATTAATAAGTAGGACTCAGTAGAATCCCTTACTATAATTTTAAAACTTTTTGTTGACTTTATATATATATATAGTCACACGCAAACGTTTCAAATGATAGTTGTACTAATGAAGATATTAAGCTTGATATTCTGAGGATGATTGTCTGTGAACCTTAGAGTGGCCGAGCTAGTCGATTAAACTAAATCCAATAAAAGGGCAATAGAAGAAGTTTGATATTCATCAGGCGTTTTCAAGAATACCCATATCAAGGTGATTATTAAACAGCAATTCAAGAAAATTGGATCTGATAGCTGTGAGAAACTTATTTGAAGTTATTCTTATAATTTGGTAGCCGTTATAGCAAGAAAGAAGATAGAATCTAGTTTATTGGTGTGTGTGTGTGTCCAAAACTTTTACTTAGTACCTTTTTGTCAAAAATTCCAAATAAATCTTGGGGTACAGACAAGAAAATTTTCCTTATTTCTACTTAAATATATAATGCCCTATATTATAGAAATTAACGAAGATTAACGAAACTTGGCTATAAACAACCGACAATTTGAAATGATTTGTTTGAACATTATTTTTGATCGATACTCATATTTAAGTAGATGTTCTTTCTTTTAATTAAAACTGTATTATATATATATATCTACTGACCTGATTAATTACGATAAATTTTTATTACGAAAATCCTGCCGAATGACACACATTTTCGTAATAAAAATTTATCGTAAATAATCAGGCCAATAGATATAGAAATATAACACTGTTTAATTAAAAAAAAAGAATATCTACTTAGATATGAGTATCGATCAAAAATAATGTTCAAACAAATCCTTTCAATATTCTATATGTAAACGCCCAAATTTAAGTAAGTTTTTAGGTTTGTAGCAATATTAGAAATATTAACAAAAAAGCTTTTGAAATTATTCAGTCCAATATTTTTGCATATCGCCCGGTTCACACTCCACCCACGTCTAATGAACAGGTTAAGAGGCTCATCCCTTGTTTCCTGTTTAGGATGTGGTTTCTGGCTTTTTCTTTTCCAATCTTTTCACTATTACGTAGCCCCCTGCACATCAGTGGCGTTACCGCCTTGCTCGCGGTGATACGGTTAAAAAAAATAAATAAAAATAAAAATGCGGCAATACCGACGCGTTTATATACATAATTTTGTATGTTTTATACACTTACACATGTACAGATGCAGGCATTAGCGATCGCTCTCTCTCTCTCTCTCTCTCTCTCTCTCTCTCACACACACACACACACACACACACACACACACACACACACTCCCCTTCATTATATATATATATTTTTTCTAAACATATACTGTTAAATATAAGAGACAATGAATGTCTATTATGTTAAATCATGAGCCGTTCTAAACGTCGTATTTTGGCTTTAATTCCATGTGAAAATAAAGACAAAAATTGTAGCATGTAACATCTTTGAAGATGACTCATGTGAGCCGAAAGCTTAGAACCAACTTAATGAAAAAATTATCCAAATGTTGGAGAAGTTTTGTCTTTATTTTCACCTGAAATTAAAGCCAAAATATGACGTTTAGAACGGCTCATGATTAAACATAATAGACATTCATTGTCTCTTATATTTAACAGCATATGTTTAGAAAATTACCTGATGCCTCCTTATACTATATATATATATATATATATATATATATATATTTGTATGTGAGTGTGTTGAAGGTGAGTTTTGAATGACTAGGGAATGTTCTTCAAGTTTGGCAACGCAACTACCTTATCAGAGGCACCTGTACTATTTGCACGGCCGGCAGCAGCAGCAGCAGCAGCCAGACTCGTTGCTTCAGTTCCCTCCTCGTATCCATACCCCGAACATGCACCCCACCTGAAAGCCTTCCACTAAAAATAACAAACAGATTGCCTTTCCATTCAGTACCGGCTCCGTTTACACACACCAGCTTTCCATTCCATTTTCTTATTTATCTTCGATTTCTTTTTATCTTTTTCTTTTTTCGCTATTTCTTATCTAACGCCTCTCTCTCTCTCTCTCTTCCTTTTTTTTTTTTTTTTTAGTTATTTTCTTTCTTTATTTATTTGATCAGTTTTTTCTTTCTTTCCTTTTCTTTATCTTAATTCCCTATGTCTTTCTTTCTTTCTTTCTTTCTTTCTTTTTTTTTCTTTTATTGTTGATTTTATTTCTTTAATTAATCTTTTTTTTCGCTATTTCTTATCTAACGCCTCTCTCTCTCTCTCTTCCTTTTTTTTTAGTTATTTTCTTTCTTTATTTATTTGATCAGTTTTTCTTTCTATCCTCTTCTTTATCTTAATTCCCTATGTCTTTCTTTCTTTCTTTCTTTCTTTTTTTTTTCTTTTATTGTTGATTTTATTTCTTTAATTAATCTTTTTTTTCGCTATTTCTTATCCAACGCCTCTCTCTCTCTTCTTTTTTTTAGTTATTTTCTTTCTTTCTATATTTGATCAGTTCTTTCTATCCTCTTCTTTATCTTCATTCCCTATGTCTTTCTTTCTTTCTTTCTTTTTCTTTTATTGTTGCTTTTATTTCTTTAATTAATCTTTTTTTTTTCGCTATTTCTTATCCAACGCCTCTCTCTCTCTGTTCTTTTTTTTTAGTTATTTTCTTTCTTTCTATATTTGATCAGTTTTTTCTTTCTTTCCTTTTCTTTATCTTCATTCCCTATGTCTTTCTTTCTTTTTTCTTTTTTCTTTCTTTCTTTTATTGTTGAGTATATTTCTTTAATTAATCATTTTTTCGCCATTTTTTATCCAACGCCCCCTCTCTCTCTCTTTTTAGTTATTTTCTTTCTTTCTATATTTGATATGATAGCTTTCTTTAACTTTTCTTTATCTTCATTCCCTAAGTCTTTCTTTCTTTCTTTTTTCTTTCATTCTTTCTTTTTTTCTTTCTTTCTTTTATTGTTGATTTTATTTCTTTAATTAATCATTTTTTTCTTAGCTCTTATTTTCTCTTATATTTTCGTCTTTATTTGTATTTCTTATCATTTTCCTTTCATTCGTTCTTCTTCGTTTCTTTTCTTTCTTTCGTAGAATTTTTTATCCTAAATTTTTTATTTCTTTATGTTATTATCGTTTTTTTTTATTTCTCAGTTCACTTTTTCTCTTTTATTTCATCTTTTTTCTTTTTCTTTCTTAAATACAATTTTTTCTTTGTTTTTGTTATATTTTGTCATAGAATTTCTTTTTCGATTTACGCACCTTTCTTTTATTTGCAAAGCTGAATTCTACCTGTTTTTTCTTCTATTTTTTTTCCTCAGGTTTCTTCATTTCTCTTAACTGCAACATTCCTTTTTTCTTTCTTTGAAATATTTCTTTTTATCTTTTTTCAACAACCCCATTCTTGCTTTCTTTCTTTCTTTCTTTGAACTATGCCATTCTTTATAGTTAAACTTATATTTACGTTATTTCTTTTAAATACACTATTCTAGCTTTCTTTCTTGAAAAACAGCAGACAACCTTCATTTCGTAGATTTTTCTTTCTTTGAACGATTACATTCTTTCTTTCTTTCTTTTCTTTCTTTGAACGATTACATTCTTTCTTTCTTTCTTTGAACGATTACATTCTTTCTTTCTTTCTTTTCTTTCTTTGAACGATTACATTTTTTCTTTCTTTCTTTTCTTTCTTTGAACGATTACATTCTTTCTTTCTTTGAACGATTACATTCTTTCTTTCTTTCTTTCTTTCTTTGAACGATTACATTTTTTCTTTCTTTCTTTTCTTTCTTTGAACGATTACATTCTTTCTTTCTTTCTTTCTTTCTTTGAACGATTACATTCTTTCTTTCTTTCTTTCTTTCTTTCTTTCTTTCTTTCTTTGAACTATGCCATTCTTTATATCTAACCTTATATTTACGTTATTTCTTTTAAATACACTATTCTAGCTTTCTTTCTTGAAAAACAACAGACAACCTTTCTTCATTTCGTAGATTTTTCTTTCTTTGAACGATTACATTCTTTCTTTCTTTCTTTGAACGATTACATTCTTTCTTTCTTTCTTTCTTTCTTTGAACAATTACATAATTTCTTTCTTTCTTTCTTTGAACGATTACATTCTTTCTTTCTTTCTTTCTTTGAACAATTACATAATTTCTTTCTTTCTTTCTTTGAACGATTACATTCTTTCTTTCTTTGAACGATTACATTCTTTCTTTCTTTGAACGATTACATTGTTTCTTTCTTTCTTTGAACGATTACATAATTTCTTTCTTTGAACGATTATATAATTTCTTTTTTTCTTTGAACGATTGCATTCTTTCTTTCTTTCAACGATTACAATCTTTCTTTTTTTCTTTCAACGATTACATTCTTTCTTTCTTTGAAATATGACACTCATTATTATTTTTAATTCTTTGAAAGACTCCATTTTATCTTTCTTTGATCTGATTTATTGCTTCTGTCTATTTTTAACGACAGCATTTGTGTTTCTTTCTGTCTTTATTTGAAACACACAACTCTTTCTTTCATTCTTTCTTTCTTTGTTACACTCATTCATTCTTTGAGCAAATACGTTCTTTCATTGTATGAAATACACCATTGTTTCGGTCTTTTTTTTACTATTCCATTCTTTTTTAATGTTATCTCAGTCTTCTCACAGATATCTATCTATCTATCTATCTATCTATCTATCTATCTATCTATCTATCTATCTATCTATCTATCTATCTCGGTCTTTTTATTTCTCTCTATTCATTTATCTATCTCGGTCTTTTTATTTTCATCTATCTATCTATCTATCTATCTATCTATCTATCTATCTATCTATCTATCTATCTAATAGGTTGTTACAAAAATAATGACCGCTCTAAGTGTTGTATTTTGAAAAGCCATTTTATCTTAGTATTCACGGTATATATTAGGCAAATTTAGGATATTCAGATGCGGTTCGATGGTCAGTAAGCTTGTCTCGGTAGTGAGTAGAACGTTCGATCCTCATTCAGTACCCCATACTTTCGGCAATGTGCTACATCTAAGCGGCGCTTACAAAATATCAGGTGGATTTAGGTATACATAATAATCAACGTGTTCTCTTTAATAGCGTTTAACATGATTTCAGACAGAAGAACTATTGAAGCATGTAAACCTTTAATTCTGAACATGACAATCCAGGATCTTCGTTTACCTTTTTTGCATGAATTCAAACTTGGGCACAGTGTCACTTTAACATCTGCCAGTATCAACAGAACATGGGGAGATGCTTCCAGAAGTGATCAGACAAACGACGAAGGTGATTCCAGAAATTCCGTACTGGTGATGAGAGCTACAACGCACATCCTGAGGATGTGGTGCAGTGGATATCGACTCGGATCGAGTAATCGGAGACTCGAGTTCGAATTCCAGTTAAATTCCTTGCATTCATTTACGCGCAAATACCCTTAGGAAAGGTATTAATTCGTCTCTTCCCTCCAGTTATGGGTTAAATAACAGGACAGATTGAATTCTATGGCCTTGGCTGGCAACCAGTCTATCGCAGAAAGCAATAGCAACCTACTGCGGGATAATCTTCTGCCCAGTCAGTCATGTCTCTTTCGAGATATGATCGCCCAAGCGTTTATCATGTATGGCACTTAACCGACTGACTGAATATAATAGTTGAAAACATGATTAAGGTTTCTAGTGGGCATAAATTGAGGGTTAGTTTTATATTGTTTTGAAGTAATAAATTGATCCCCCACTAATTACTACTTAATAATATAAATATATCCCTTCCCCCTCTACCCATGAGTCAAATAAAAGGACAGATTGGGTTTTATAGCCTTGGCTGGCAACCAGTCTAACTTAAAAAGCAATGGCAACCTACTGCGGGATAATCTACTGCCCAGTCAGTCATGTCCCGAAAGAGACATGATCGCCCAAGGCGTGTATCACGTATGGCATTCAACTGACTGAATGAAAGCAGTATAACGAAACGAGGACATCCAAGAGTGGGAGTTTATTTTTTGGGGTTAAGCTCATATGTAAAGTTGTGGGCGGAATTTTTTCAAATCTAGACTTAAGTGATGAAATTCGTTTTTGTTCTCAGCTAAAATGAAGATATTTATCGACATAGCGGACGTATATTTTCGGTTTGGAAATTTAAAGAATAAAACTATGTTTTCTACGTGAAACATTTAAAAATTAGAGAAGCATAAACCAAAGACGTTGTCCACATTTATTCCGATCTATCTATCGCCCGGTTCACACTCCACCCATGTCTATTGAACAGGTTAAGAGGCTCATCCCTTGTTCCCTGTTTAGGATGTGGTTTCCGGCTTTCTCTTTCCCAATCTTCTCACTTTGTTTTCTTGTTGTTTATTTTTCAATTGGAGTAGATAGATCTATCTATCGCCCGGTTCACACTCCACCCATGTCTATTGAACAGGTTAAGAGGCTCATCCCTTGTTCTCTGTTTAGGATATGGTTTCCAGCTTTCTCTTTTCCGATCTTTTCACTATTACGTAGCCCTCTGCACGTCAGTGGCGTTACCGCCTTGCTCGGGGTGATACGATTAAAAAAAAAAAAATTATGTCAAAGGTTTCAGCAACAGGGACATTAGCAAATAAGTATTCGGCGTTGAGAGACGCGAGGATGTCTTGTTTTGGGGTTGTAGATTTAAGAATTTGAAGGAATTCGTGTGTGGACTTAATTTTTTTTTTTTAATCATATCACCCCAAGCAAGGCGGTAACGCCACTGATGTGCAGGGGGCTGCATAAGAGTGAGAAGATTAGAAAAGAGAAAACCGGAAACCGCATTCTAAACAGGAAACAAGGGATGAGCCTCTTCACCTGTTCAATAGACGTGGGTGGAGTGTGAACTGGGCGATAGTTTAGTTTATCTACAATTGAAAAAAAAAAAAGAAAGGAGGGAAAAGATTGGAAAAGAGAAAACCGGAAACCGCATCCTAAACAGGAAACAAGGGTTGAGCCTCTTCACCTGTTCAATAGACGTGGGTGGAATGTGAACCAGGTGATAGTTTAGTCTATCTACTCCAATTGAAAAAAAAAAAAAAAGAAAAGAGTGAAAATATTGGAAAAGAGAAAACCGGAAACCGCATCCTAAACAGGAAACAAGATATGTATGCGGTGATAGTATCATTCATGAATTCTAAAAATTGGTTTAAAGGTGGTGGGATCTGAGAAATGATAGGTCGTAAAAAGTTTCCAGGTTTGTGTATTTTAACGTTACTATATGAGTATCCAGAATGATAATCGTAATAATTTTATTGGTTTTCAAGGATCCTGCAACGGCATTGTTAGATGGTCTGGGTTTATTAACAACTGTTTTTAGAATTTCGATGTGGTTTTAATTTAGTTTTATGAATTTTGATCAAACATCTGGGAAGTGCTGTAATTTCTTGTGGTAATCCAATTTATCTAAAATTACCTAAATATTAGAGTTATCGACTTGTCAGATGACAATATTAGGTTTGATTTTTAGTTGTTTTGAGCCAATTTTGAGTTTGTTGGGATGTTGTTGTGGGTGTTGTGTTGGTAAAATTTATAATTTATGGATAAAGTGCAGGGATCAGTTTATGTATTATATTATAAAACGGAATCCATCTCCCGAATGTATATTATATAGCAACAACAGTCCATTATGGTCACAAAGTAAGGGATTAAAGGTAATGTTGACAACGTTCCTGGATACAGAGTATCCTCTTGGCATCTGTTGACCATGTCCGTCATATTATATGGATAAAGACTATCCTCTTGGCACGTAATCCGTTCAATGAAACAACGTCAAAGATCATCACTCTCGAATCATACACTCTCCAGAATCGGAGTTCAACTCCAATACTCGGAAAAGTATGGAGGCTGTTTATACACGTCGCATTGAATATTTTGAGCTTCCTGATTGGTTAAGGCTTCTATTGGTGAACTATAAAATGGGTTGACTCATGAGCGTCAGCACAGTATATAAGTAACAAAAAGTTCAACATATTGTGTGGGGAACGGTCTTTTAGACATCCACCCTTGAGGTGATCCCTGAGACTTGGATGAAGTTTATTAGTTTGTTATTTTCCAGTTGACATAATGACTACTGTAGGATTTCGAATTCAGTTTATTTTTGGTTTTTGTTTTTGTGGTGTGGTTAAATTTGAATTGGTGACTAGCTGTAGAGCCCGGAGTTACTCAGGTAGTTTTAGTGGTTACTAGCAGTATAATCCAGCGTTGCTCGGGTGTAATGAAAGCTTTAAAACTAATCCATGGTCCTGGAGCTCAGATTCTCTGGACGTTGGCACGAAAGACTAAAAAGCAATAGTTGTTTCCAGTAAAAGCGAAACCGTAGACTGAAAGAAAAATGAATGGCTGTAAGTCAAATTTTCATTTCCTGGTATCAATATCAAATAAGTTTTTTCGTCGTAAACTGAATTTTGAAGGTTAAATAAGTCCTCCGAGTAAATGGAATCATGGCTGAGACTAAGAACTCCAATTATACGTACTTAGAGCCAAACCCGAAGCAAAAACTAAAAGAAAAGGGCTGAAAAACTGGTTTTGATCTTGCCTTATATATATATATATATATATATATATATATATATATATATATATATTATCGATTTTCTGCATTTTTGTAAGAACTGCAACTTTGAAACCTCTGAATATCGTTTCTTATGTCTTTGTCTATGAGTGTATCAAATTTGATTAAAATCAGACCACTCTTTCTATAAACCGATTTTTTGATTATCGATTTTCGATATTTATCCGGGGTGCCTCGACACAAAATCTATCTAAGAAAACTCGCAAACGCTTATAGTACAACTGTGTAAATTTTCAAGAAAATCGGTTCAGCCGTTTCAGAGTCTATAGGTAACGGAAACACACACACACACACACACACACACACACACACACACACACACACACACACACACACACACAGAGTCAAAGTTCCATTTATAAATAAGTTTAGATATTGAAATGGTAAGGTCAAGTGCTTATTAAAAAAGCTCTAGTATGAGGTTATCGTGAAGCGTAAATTTAAAAAAATGCGAAGTATTGGTTTTTGTTGTATTTAGAAAACGGGATTCATGGTTGGTTAATTTTGTCAATAAACGGGAATAATATATGTAAAATTGGAAAAACGAGGGCGATTGTTACGGGAGGCTGTAATGCAATGCGATGACGTTGTGACGCAGAAGGAGGGGATGCATTGTCCCTGCAAAAGGGTTAGTACCTTGTAGAAGACGTGAACTGTTATGCCATATGATAAGATAAATGTTACAAAAAAGACCCGATTTTTGTTGCAATACAACTAAGCGTTTCGGAGAAATAAGCGATCTCAAAAAGCAACATTTTCCATCAATTTTTGTCGCACTTTGAGTGTCAATTAAACTTTTTGTTCGCATTTTGGACATATATAAATCTACCATCCGCCCGTGTATTGAATACTGCTGCCACATTTGGTCGGGCGTCCCTGCTATTCTCCTCGGGGTTCTTGACAAAATACAACGGAGAATATGCAATGTGATTGATACCGACTTGGCAGCTCGGCTGCAGTCGCTTTCTCACTGGCGTGACGTGGCTTCTCTGTGCCTCTTCTACAAATATTTCTACGGCTTCTGCTCCAATGACCTTAAATCACTGGTGACCTCTAGGTATGAATTTACACGAGCACCTAGATTAGCAACTAGGTCTCACCATTTTAAAGTGAAACTGATAAAATGTGACCGCAATTTCTACTCTAACAGCTTCTTTTCTCGCACTTCACGCCTGTGGAATTCCATTCTATATACTTGCTTCCCCGACAGCTACAATCTCCAGAAATTTAAATGTAAGGTCATAGACATCTATCTCACTAACACGAAACAAAGGCAAGTCTTATTTTTGTCCTTACACCCCCCCCACATATATATATATATATATATATTGTTGTGGATTCCGAGTGAAGAACCGCACAAAATAAGGAAGAACAAGACAGATATTTGAGATAGAAAAATAGTTTATATTAAAAGTAAAGATACAACTGGAACGCAGGTTAGTAATCCAGTAATACGATTAGTAAGGAATATATATATATATATATATATATATATATATATATATATATATATATATATAGTCTTTGAAGTGAAACGGTGCTGGAATTAGTATATCCGTGTCATACTATTCTGCCTGGGTGGAGCTCAGAGCTACTATGATTACTGACGTGGTATTCTCTGTGTAACTTCGGTATCTCACAGATCAGTCACTGTTCTCTCTATGGCATTAGTATATGTATACTCAAGTCGAGTCCATTATCATAGAAAACGAGAAGATCCCACAGCATATATATATATATTTATGGACTATCCTGTCGATTTTGACGTATGAGCGTCTAACTCTGTTAGACTACCACACAAAGAATTGTTTAAAGTGGTGAAGGCTTGTGTAGCACCATCCACACTTTTTGGAACTGCTGATAACAAATAATCGGTGCAGACGTCATCCACAGATCGTATGAAGATCAGACCTCAGTTATTTAACCCATAACTGGAGGGAAGGGACGGATTAATAGCTTTCCCAATGGTACCAGTGCTTAAGTGAATGCAGGGTATTCAACTGGAATTCGAACTCGGCTCACCGATTTCTCTTTCCGAGCCGATATCCACTGCACCACAACGTACATCCGTCACTATACGCTTACAGCACATGGTATTCCCAAGCGGTCACCCATCTAATTACTGACCAGGCTCAACGTTGCTTAACTTCGGTGATTGAGCGAGAACCGGTGTATTCAACGTGATAGGCCATAAGCCTAAAAAAATGTAATTGTCAATGTAATAATTGTATCAGTAAATATAATTGTATCAGTCAGTTAAGTGCGATACGTGAAACACGCTTGGGCGATCATGTCTCGAAAGAGACACGACTGACTGGGCAGAAGATTACCCCGCAGTAGGTTGCTATTGCTTTCTGCGGGAGACTGGTTGCCAGCCAAGGCTATAGAACCCAATCTGTCCTGCTATTTAACCCATAACTGGAAGGAAGAGGCGGATTAATACGTTTCCCAAGGGTATTTGCGTGTAAGTGAATGCAATGAATTCAACTGGAATTCGAACTTTGGCTCCCCGATTTCTCGTTTCGAGCCGATATCCACTGCACCACAACGATGTAATCCTAAAATAAATTAATAAATGTTATTTATTGGCCACCTAATTTTGGACAACCCGGTATATACTCTCTATTATAATAAGGACCGTTGTATATATATATATATATATATATACTTTACATACGCAAACCCACAAATGCACACATAAACACAAGCCCATACATATGCACACACACATATATAATACATGCATAATACGTGATCGATACCGACTTGTGAGCTCGGCTGCAGTCACTCTCTCAATATATTTAAAATAGTGTTTCTTTGGACAAGTAATATTATTCCGACAATACGTATATATATATATAAGAAACACTATTTAAAAAAAAAAGTGCTTAATACAAAAGTAGAGCTGATAATATTTAACATGGATATTGTAACATATCAATGTCATAATTTATGAATATATATATATGCGCTTATGCGAGTGTCCTTGAGCGTGTATCTATATATTTACTTATATGCAACTCTTAGTATTGATAGAGTAGAAACTATAAAATGTTTTATTTAAAATATCGTGATATGAAAGCTTCTGAATTCTATTGGCAGGCAACGAGGCGGATCAAGGCAATTGATGGAGATTTACTACGATATTTCGATAACGCTACCAAGGCAAAGTAGAAACAAATTTCCGACAATAATAACGGACACGCCTTACATTATATATATATATATATATATATATATAATGTAATATATGTAATGTATATATATATATATATATATATATATATGTGCATGCATGTATTATATATGTGTGTGTGCATATGTATGGGCTTGTGTTTATGTGTGCATTTGTGGGTTTGCGTATGTAAAGTATACAAATATTCTCAGGACACTTTACAAACACTTGAGTTATAATACGCAATAGGAAACATTTAGTTTTGTTTTTTTCTAAATAAAACTCCGGAAGCTTTCACGAAATATCCTATCGCATTGTTGGAAATATATCCCGGAGAATATATTTATTCCAAATAATACAAACAAGAAACACGGTTTCCTATTTTGCATTTAAACACAAGTGTCTGCAAAGTGTCATGGGAATATTTGCAAAACTTTTTTTTTTTATAACTATGTAGCCCCCAAGCAAGTCATTTTACTTCCACTGTTGTGCAGGGGCTTACATAGGAAGAATGTTATGAGAAAGCGTGACAGGTTACAGGGGGTGTCAGGAAGAGAGTATGAGGAGGAAGACAATACTGATGAGAGTGCGGTGGACGGAGAAAAAGGCATGACAGAGAGGATGTAAGTCAATGAGACAGGAGATGAATATTGACTTTACATTTAAATTCTTAAAGATTATAGCTGTCGGGAAAGCAAGTATGGGGAAGGGAATTTTACAGGC
Organism: Ascarosepion bandense; assembly: GCA_037127315.1. NCBI lineage: Eukaryota > Metazoa > Mollusca > Cephalopoda > Sepiida > Sepiidae > Ascarosepion > Ascarosepion bandense. Next base: position 510,249 of record JBBBDQ010001281.1, on the reverse strand, counting down.
GAGAAAAGAAGCTGCTAGAGTAGAATTTGCGTTTACAATTGATCGGTTTCACAGTAAAAGGGTGGGACCTAGTTGCTAATCTTGTGGCTCGAGCAAATTTAAATATAGTGGGTACCAGTGAGCTAAGTTCGTCGGAGCAGAAGCCGTGAAAGTATTTGTAGAAGAGAATCAGGGAAGCCACACTGCATCGGTGAGAAAGCGACTGTATCCTAGCTGCCAAGTCGGGATTGATCACATTACAGATTCTCC
>JBBBDQ010001281.1:372500-505000 GCA_037127315.1 Ascarosepion bandense | reverse complement strand
AAATACCAAGTTGGGAACTGATAAGAAAGGGAAGGTCTTTGATGAAGATTAAAAAGAACGAAGGTCCAAAGAGAGATAAATACCAAGTTGGGAACTGATAAGAAAGGGAAGGTCTTTGATGAAGATTAAAAAGAACGAAGGTCCAAAGAGAGATAAATACCAAGTTGAGAACTGATAAGAAAGGGAAGGTCTTTGATGAAGATTAAAAAGAACGAAGGTCCAAAGAGAGATAAATACCAAGTTGGGAACTGATAATAAAGGGAAGGTCTTTGATGAAGATTAAAAAGAACGAAGGTCCAAAGAGAGATAAATACCAAGTTGGGAACTGATAAGAAAGGGAAGGTCTTTGATGAAGATTAAAAAGAACGAAGGTCCAAAGAGAGATAAATACCAAGTTGGGAACTGATAAGAAAGGGAAGGTCTTTGATGAAGATTAAAAAGAACGAAGGTCCAAAGAGAGATGAATACCAAGTTGGGAACTGATAAGAAAGGGAAGGTCTTTGATGAAGATTAAAAAGAACGAAGGTCCAAAGAGAGATAAATACCAAGTTGGGAACTGATAATAAAGGGAAGGATTTGATGAAGATTAAAAAGAACGAAGGTCCAAAGAGAGATAAATACCAAGTTGGGAACTGATAATAAAGGGAAGGTCTTTGATGAAGATTAAAAAGAACGAAGGTCCAAAGAGAGATAAATACCAAGTTGGGAACTGATAATAAAGGGAAGGTCTTTGATGAAGATTAAAACGAACGAAGGTCCAAAGAGAGATAAATACCAAGTTGGGAACTGATAATAAAGGGAAGGTCTTTGATGAATATTAAAAAGAACGAAGGTCCAAAGAGAAATAAATACCAAGTTGGGAACTGATAATAAAGGGAAGGTCTTTGATGAAGATTAAAAAGAACGAAGGTCCAAAGAGAGATAAATACCAAGTTGGGAACTGATAATAAAGGGAAGGTCTTTGATGAAGATTAAAAAGAACGAAGGTCCAAAGAGAGATAAATACCAAGTTGGGAACTGATAATAAAGGGAAGGTCTTTGATGAAGATTAAAAAGAACGAAGGTCCAAAGAGAGATAAATACCAAGTTGGGAACTGATAATAAAGGGAAGGTCTTTGATGAAGATTAAAAAGAACGAAGGTCCAAAGAGAGATAAATACCAAGTTGGGAACTGATAATAAAGGGAAGGTCTTTGATGAAGATTAAAAAGAACGAAGGTCCAAAGAGAGATAAATACCAAGTTGGGAACTGATAAGAAAGGGAAGCTCTTTGATGAAGATTAAAAAGAACGAAGGTCCAAAGAGAGATAAATACCAAGTTGGGAACTGATAAGAAAGGGAAGGTCTTTGATGAAGATTAAAAAGAACGAAGGTCCAAAGAGAGATAAATACCAAGTTGGGAACTGATAAGAAAGGGAAGCTCTTTGATGAAGATTAAAAAGAACGAAGGTCCAAAGAGAGATAAATACCAAGTTGGGAACTGATAATAAAGGGAAGGTCATTGATGAAGATTAAAAAGAACGAAGGTCCAAAGAGAGATAAATACCAAGTTGGGAACTGATAAGAAAGGGAAGGTCTTTGATGAAGATTAAAAAGAACGAAGGTCCAAAGAGAGATAAATACCAAGTTGGGAACTGATAAGAAAGGGAAGGTCTTTGATGAAGATTAAAAAGAACGAAGGTCCAAAGAGAGATAAATACCAAGTTGGGAACTGATAATAAAGGGAAGGTCTTTGATGAAGATTAAAAAGAACGAAGGTCCAAAGAGAGATAAATACCAAGTTGGGAACTGATAAGAAAGGGAAGGTCTTTGATGAAGATTAAAAAGAACGAAGGTCCAAAGAGAGATAAATACCAAGTTGGGAACTGATAAGAAAGGGAAGGTCTTTGACGAAGATTAAAAAGAACGAAGGTCCAAAGAGAGATAAATACCAAGTTGAGAACTGATAAGAAAGGGAAGGTCTTTGATGAAGATTAAAAAGAACGAAGGTCCAAAGAGAGATAAATACCAAGTTGGGAACTGATAATAAAGGGAAGGTCTTTGATGAAGATTAAAAAGAACGAAGGTCCAAAGAGAGATAAATACCAAGTTGGGAACTGATAAGAAAGGGAAGGTCTTTGATGAAGATTAAAAAGAACGAAGGTCCAAAGAGAGATGAATACCAAGTTGGGAACTGATAAGAAAGGGAAGGTCTTTGATGAAGATTAAAAAGAACGAAGGTCCAAAGAGAGATGAATACCAAGTTGGGAACTGATAAGAAAGGGAAGTTCTTTGATGAAGATTAAAAAGAACGAAGGTCCAAAGAGAGATAAATACCAAGTTGGGAACTGATAAGAAAGGGAAGGTCTTTGATGAAGATTAAAAAGAACGAAGGTCCAAAGAGAGATAAATACCAAGTTGGGAACTGATAAGAAAGGGAAGGTCTTTGATGAAGATTAAAAAGAACGAAGGTCCAAAGAGAGATAAATACCAAGTTGGGAACTGATAATAAAGGGAAGGTCTTTGATGAAGATTAAAAAGAACGAAGTTCCAAAGAGAGATAAATACCAAGTTGGGAACTGATAAGAAAGGGAAGGTCTTTGATGAAGATTAAAAAGAACGAAGGTCCAAAGAGAGATAAATACCAAGTTGGGAACTGATAAGAAAGAGAAGGTCTTTGATGAAGATTAAAAAGAACGAAGGTCCAAAGAGAGATAAATACCAAGTTGGGAACTGATAATAAAGGGAAGGTCTTTGATGAAGATTAAAAAGAACGAAGGTCCAAAGAGAGATAAATACCAAGTTGGGAACTGATAATAAAGGGAAGGTCTTTGATGAAGATTAAAAAGAATGAAGGTCCAAAGAGAGATAAATACCAAGTTGGGAACTGATAATAAAGGGAAGGTCTTTGATGAAGATTAAAAAGAACGAAGGTCCAAAAGAGATAAATACCAAGTTGGGAACTGATAATAAAGGGAAGGTCTTTGATGAAGATTAAAAAGAACGAAGGTCCAAAGAGAGATAAATACCAAGTTGGGAACTGATAATAAAGGGAAGGTCTTTGATGAAGATTAAAAAGAACGAAGGTCCAAAGAGAGATAAATACCAAGTTGGGAACTGATAAGAAAGGGAAGGTCTTTGATGAAGATTAAAAAGAACGAAGGTCCAAAGCGAGATAAATACCAAGTTGGGAACTGATAATAAAGGGAAGGTCTTTGATGAATATTAAAAAGAACGAAGGTCCAAAGAGAGATAAATACCAAGTTGGGAACTGATAATAAAGGGAAGGTCTTTGATGAAGATTAAAAAGAACGAAGGTCCAAAGAGAGATAAATACCAAGTTGGGAACTGATAATAAAGGGAAGGTCTTTGATGAAGATTAAAAAGAACGAAGGTCCAAAGAGAGATAAATATCAAGTTGGGAACTGATAATAAAGGGAAGGTCTTTGATGAAGATTAAAAAGAACGAAGGTCCAAAGAGAGATAAATACCAAGTTGGCAACTGATAAGAAAGGGAAGGTCTTTGATGAAGATTAAAAAGAACGAAGGTCCAAAGAGAGATAAATACCAAGTTGGGAACTGATAAGAAAGGGAAGGTCTTTGATGAAGATTAAAAAGAACGAAGGTCCAAGGAGAGATAAATACCAAGTTGGGAACTGATAAGAAAGGGAAGGTCTTTGATGAAGATTAAAAAGAACGAAGGTCCAAAGAGAGATAAATACCAAGTTGGGAACTGATAAGAAAGGGAAGGTCTTTGATGAAGATTAAAAAGAACGAAGGTCCAAAGAGAGATAAATACCAAGTTGGGAACTGATAAGAAAGGGAAGGTCTTTGATGAAGATTAAAAAGAACGAAGGTCCAAAGAGAGATAAATACCAAGTTGGGAACTGATAAGAAAGGGAAGGTCTTTGATGAAGATTAAAAAGAACGAAGGTCCAAAGAGAGATAAATACCAAGTTGGGAACTGATAAGAAAGGGAAGATCTTTGATGAAGATTAAAAAGAACGATGGTCCAAAGAGAGATAAATACCAAGTTGGGAACTGATAAGAAAGGGAAGGTCTTTGATGAAGATTAAAAAGAACGAAGGTCCAAAGAGAGATAAATACCAAGTTGAGAACTGATAAGAAAGGGAAGGTCTTTGATGAAGATTAAAAAGAACGAAGGTCCAAAGAGAGATAAATACCAAGTTGGGAACTGATAATAAAGGGAAGGTCTTTGATGAAGATTAAAAAGAACGAAGGTCCAAAGAGAGATAAATACCAAGTTGGGAACTGATAAGAAAGGGAAGGTCTTTGATGAAGATTAAAAAGAACGAAGGTCCAAAGAGAGATAAATACCAAGTTGGGAACTGATAAGAAAGGGAAGGTCTTTGATGAAGATTAAAAAGAACGAAGGTCCAAAGAGAGATGAATACCAAGTTGGGAACTGATAAGAAAGGGAAGGTCTTTGATGAAGATTAAAAAGAACGAAGGTCCAAAGAGAGATAAATACCAAGTTGGGAACTGATAATAAAGGGAAGGACTTTGATGAAGATTAAAAAGAACGAAGGTCCAAAGAGAGATAAATACCAAGTTGGGAACTGATAATAAAGGGAAGGTCTTTGATGAAGATTAAAAAGAACGAAGGTCCAAAGAGAGATAAATACCAAGTTGGGAACTGATAATAAAGGGAAGGTCTTTGATGAAGATTAAAACGAACGAAGGTCCAAAGAGAGATAAATACCAAGTTGGGAACTGATAATAAAGGGAAGGTCTTTGATGAATATTAAAAAGAACGAAGGTCCAAAGAGAAATAAATACCAAGTTGGGAACTGATAATAAAGGGAAGGTCTTTGATGAAGATTAAAAAGAACGAAGGTCCAAAGAGAGATAAATACCAAGTTGGGAACTGATAATAAAGGGAAGGTCTTTGATGAAGATTAAAAAGAACGAAGGTCCAAAGAGAGATAAATACCAAGTTGGGAACTGATAATAAAGGGAAGGTCTTTGATGAAGATTAAAAAGAACGAAGGTCCAAAGAGAGATAAATACCAAGTTGGGAACTGATAATAAAGGGAAGGTCTTTGATGAAGATTAAAAAGAACGAAGGTCCAAAGAGAGATAAATACCAAGTTGGGAACTGATAATAAAGGGAAGGTCTTTGATGAAGATTAAAAAGAACGAAGGTCCAAAGAGAGATAAATACCAAGTTGGGAACTGATAAGAAAGGGAAGGTCTTTGATGAAGATTAAAAAGAACGAAGGTCCAAAGAGAGATAAATACCAAGTTGGGAACTGATAAGAAAGGGAAGGTCTTTGATGAAGATTAAAAAGAACGAAGGTCCAAAGAGAGATGAATACCAAGTTGGGAACTGATAAGAAAGGGAAGGTCTTTGATGAAGATTAAAAAGAACGAAGGTCCAAAGAGAGATAAATACCAAGTTGGGAACTGATAAGAAAGGGAAGGTCTTTGATGAAGATTAAAAAGAACGAAGGTCCAAAGAGAGATAAATACCAAGTTGGGAACTGATAAGAAAGGGAAGGTCTTTGATGAAGATTAAAAAGAACGAAGTTCCAAAGAGAGATAAATACCAAGTTGGGAACTGATAAGAAAGGGAAGGTCTTTGATGAAGATTAAAAAGAACGAAGGTCCAAAGAGAGATAAATACCAAGTTGGGAACTGATAAGAAAGATAAGGTCTTTGATGAAGATTAAAAAGAACGAAGGTCCAAAGAGAGATAAATACCAAGTTGGGAACTGATAATAAAGGGAAGGTCTTTGATGAAGATTATAAAGAACGAAGATCCAAAGAGAGATAAATACCAAGTTGGGAACTGATAATAAAGGGAAGGTCTTTGATGAAGATTAAAAGGAATGAAGGTCCAAAGAGAGATGAATACCAAGTTGGGAACTGATAAGAAAGGGAAGGTCTTTGATGAAGATTAAAAAGAACGAAGGTCCAAAGAGAGATAAATACCAAGTTGGGAACTGATAATAAAGGGAAGGTCTTTGATGAAGATTAAAAAGAACGAAGGTCCAAAGAGAGATAAATACCAAGTTGGGAACTGATAATAAAGGGAAGGTCTTTGATGAAGATTAAAAAGAACGAAGGTCCAAAGAGAGATAAATACCAAGTTGGGAACTGATAAGAAAGGGAAGGTCTTTGATGAAGATTAAAAAGAACGAAGGTCCAAAGCGAGATAAATACCAAGTTGGGAACTGATAATAAAGGGAAGGTCTTTGATGAATATTAAAAAGAACGAAGGTCCAAAGAGAGATAAATACCAAGTTGGGAACTGATAATAAAGGGAAGGTCTTTGATGAAGATTAAAAAGAACGAAGGTCCAAAGAGAGATAAATACCAAGTTGGGAACTGATAATAAAGGGAAGGTCTTTGATGAAGATTAAAAAGAACGAAGGTCCAAAGAGAGATAAATACCAAGTTGGGAACTGATAATAAAGGGAAGGTCTTTGATGAAGATTAAAAAGAACGAAGGTCCAAAGAGAGATAAATACCAAGTTGGCAACTGATAAGAAAGGGAAGGTCTTTGATGAAGATTAAAAAGAACGAAGGTCCAAAGAGAGATAAATACCAAGTTGGGAACTGATAAGAAAGGGAAGGTCTTTGATGAAGATTAAAAAGAACGAAGGTCCAAAGAGAGATAAATACCAAGTTGGGAACTGATAAGAAAGGGAAGGTCTTTGATGAAGATTAAAAAGAACGAAGGTCCAAAGAGAGATAAATACCAAGTTGGGAACTGATAAGAAAGGGAAGGTCTTTGATGAAGATTAAAAAGAACGAAGGTCCAAAGAGATAAATAAACCAAGAAGTTGGGAACTGATAAGAAAGGGAAGGTCTTTGATGAAGATTAAAAAGAACGAAGGTCCAAAGAGAGATAAATACCAAGTTGGGAACTGATAAGAAAGGGAAGGTCTTTGATGAAGATTAAAAAGAACGAAGGTCCAAAGAGAGATAAATACCAAGTTGGGAACTGATAAGAAAGGGAAGGTCTTTGATGAAGATTAAAAAGAACGAAGGTCCAAAGAGAGATAAATACCAAGTTGGGAACTGATAAGAAAGGGAAGGTCTTTGATGAAGATTAAAAAGAACGAAGGTCCAAAGAGTGATAAATACCAAGTTGAGAACTGATAAGAAAGGGAAGGTCTTTGATGAAGATTAAAAAGAACGAAGGTCCAAAGAGAGATAAATACCAAGTTGGGAACTGATAATAAAGGGAAGGTCTTTGATGAAGATTAAAAAGAACGAAGGTCCAAAGAGAGATAAATACCAAGTTGGGAACTGATAAGAAAGGGAAGGTCTTTGATGAAGATTAAAAAGAACGAAGGTCCAAAGAGAGATAAATACCAAGTTGGGAACTGATAAGAAAGGGAAGGTCTTTGATGAAGATTAAAAAGAACGAAGGTCCAAAGAGAGATGAATACCAAGTTGGGAACTGATAAGAAAGGGAAGGTCTTTGATGAAGATTAAAAAGAACGAAGGTCCAAAGAGAGATAAATACCAAGTTGGGAACTGATAATAAAGGGAAGGTCTTTGATGAAGATTAAAAAGAACGAAGGTCCAAAGAGAGATAAATACCAAGTTGGGAACTGATAATAAAGGGAAGGTCTTTGATGAAGATTAAAAAGAACGAAGGTCCAAAGAGAGATAAATACCAAGTTGGGAACTGATAATAAAGGGAAGGTCTTTGATGAAGATTAAAACGAACGAAGGTCCAAAGAGAGATAAATACCAAGTTGGGAACTGATAATAAAGGGAAGGTCTTTGATGAAGATTAAAAAGAACGAAGGTCCAAAGAGAGATAAATACCAAGTTGGGAACTGATAAGGAAGGGAAGGTCTTTGATGAAGATTAAAAAGAACGAAGGTCCAAAGAGAGATAAATACCAAGTTGGGAACTGATAAGGAAGGGAAGGTCTTTGATGAAGATTAAAAAGAACGAAGGTCCAAAGAGAGATAAATACCAAGTTGGGAACTGATAAAAAAGGGAAGGTCTTTGATGAAGATTAAAAAGAACGAAGTTCCAAAGAGAGATGAATACCAAGTTGGGAACTGATAAGAAAGGGAAGGTCTTTGATGAAGATTAAAAAGAACGAAGGTCCAAAGAGAGATAAATACCAAGTTGGGAACTGATAAGAAAGAGAAGGTCTTTGATGAAGATTAAAAAGAACGAAGGTCCAAAGAGAGATAAATACCAAGTTGGGAACTGATAAGAAAGGGAAGGTCTTTGATGAAGATTAAAAAGAACGAAGGTCCAAAGAGAGATAAATACCAAGTTGGGAACTGATAATAAAGGGAAGGTCTTTGATGAAGATTAAAAAGAACGAAGGTCCAAAGAGAGATAAATACCAAGTTGAGAACTGATAATAAAGGGAAGGTCTTTGATGAAGATTAAAAAGAACGAAGGTCCAAAGAGAGATAAATACCAAGTTGGGAACTGATAAGAAAGGGAAGGTCTTTGATGAAGATTAAAAAGAACGAAGGTCCAAAGAGAGATAAATACCAAGTTGGGAACTGATAATAAAGGGAAGGTCTTTGATGAAGATTAAAAAGAACGAAAGTCCAAAGAGAGATAAATACCAAGTTGGGAACTGATAAGAAAGGGAAGGTCTTTGATGAAGATTAAAAAGAACGAAGGTCCAAAGAGAGATAAATACCAAGTTGGGAACTGATAAGAAAGGGAAGGTCTTTGATGAAGATTAAAAAGAACGAAGGTCCAAAGAGAGATAAATACCAAGTTGGGAACTGATAATAAAGGGAAGGTCTTTGATGAAGATTAAAAAGAACGAAGGTCCAAAGAGAGATAAATACCAAGTTGGGAACTGATAAGAAAGGGAAGGTCTTTGATGAAGATTAAAAAGAACGAAGGTCCAAAGAGAGATAAATACCAAGTTGGGAACTGATAATAAAGGGAAGGTCTTTGATGAAGATTAAAAAGAACAAAGGTCCAAAGAGAGATAAATACCAACTTGGGAACTGATAATAAAGGGAAGGTCTTTGATGAAGATTAAAAAGAACGAAGGTCCAAAGAGAGATAAATACCAAGTTGGGAACTGATAATAAAGGGAAGGTCTTTGATGAAGATTAAAAAGAACGAAGGTCCAAAGAGAGATACATACCAAGTTGGGAACTGATAAGAAAGGGAAGGTCTTTGATGAAGATTAAAAAGAACGAAGGTCCAAAGAGAGATAAATACCAAGTTGGGAACTGATAATAAAGGGAAGGTCTTTGATGAAGATTAAAAAGAACGAAGGTCCAAAGAGAGATAAATACCAAGTTGGGAACTGATAATAAAGAGAAGGTTTTTGATGAAGATTAAAAAGAACGAAGGTCCAAAGAGAGATAAATACCAAGTTGGGAACTGATAATAAAGGGAAGGTCTTTGATGAAGATTAAAAAGAACGAAGGTCCAAAGAGAGATAAATACCAAGTTGGGAACTGATAATAAAGGGAAGGTCTTTGATGAAGATTAAAAAGAACGAAGGTCCAAAGAGAGATAAATACCAAGTTGGGAACTGATAATAAAGGGAAGGTCTTTGATGAAGATTAAAAAGAACGAAGGTCCAAAGAGAGATAAATACCAAGTTGGGAACTGATAATAAAGGGAAGGTCGTTGATGAAGATTAAAAAGAACGATGGTCCAAAGAGAGATAAATACCAAGTTGGGAACTGATAAGAAAGGGAAGGTCTTTGATGAAGATTAAAAAGAACGAAAGTCCAAAGAGAGATAAATACCAAGTTGGGAACTGATAATAAAGGGAAGGTCTTTCATGAAGATCAAAAAGAACGAAGATCCAAAGAGAGATAAATACCCATTGGGAACTGATAAGAAAGGGAAGGTCTTTGATGAAGATTAAAAAGAACGAAGGTCCAAAGAGAGATAAATACCAAGTTGGGAACTGATAATAAAGAGAAGGTCTTTGATGAAGATTAAAAAGAACGAAGGTCCAAAGAGAGATAAATACCAAGTTGGGAACTGATAAGACAGGGAAGGTCTTTGATGAAGATTAAAAAGAACGAAGATCCAAAGAGAGATAAATACCAAGTTGGGAACTGATAATAAAGGGAAGGTCTTTGATGAAGATTAAAACGAACGAAGGTCCAAAGAGAGATAAATACCAAGTTGGGAACTGATAATAAAGGGAAGGTCTTTAATGAATATTAAAAAGAACGAAGGTCCAAAGAGAGATAAATACCAAGTTGGGAACTGATAAGAAAGGGAAGGTCTTTGATGAAGATTAAAAAGAACGAAGGTCCAAAGAGAGATAAATACCAAGTTGGGAACTGATAAGAAAGGGAAGGTCTTTGATGAAGATTAAAAAGAACGAAGGTCCAAAGAGAGATAAATACCAAGTTGGGAACTGATAAGAAAGGGAAGGTCTTTGATGAAGATTAAAAAGAACGAAGGTCCAAAGAGAGATAAATACCAAGTTGGGAACTGATAAGAAAGGGAAGGTCTTTGATGAAGATTAAAAAGAACGAAGGTCCAAAGAGAGATAAATACCAAGTTGGGAACTGATAATAAAGGGAAGGTCTTTGATGAAGATTAAAAAGAACGAAGGTCCAAAGAGAGATAAATACCAAGTTGGGAACTGTTAATAAAGTGAAGGTCTTTGATGAAGATTAAAAAGAACGAAGGTCCAAAGAGAGATAAATACCAAGTTGGGAACTGATAAGAAAGGGAAGGTCTTTGATGAAGATTAAAAAGAACGAAGGTCCAAAGAGAGATAAATACCAAGTTGGGAACTGATAATAAAGGGAAGGTCTTTGATGAAGATTAAAAAGAACGAAGGTCCAAAGAGAGATAAATACCAAGTTGGGAACTGATAAGAAAGGGAAGGTCTTTGATGAAGATTAAAAAGAACGAAGGTCCAAAGAGAGATAAATACCAAGTTGGGAACTGATAAGAAAGGGAAGGTCTTTGATGAAGATTAAAAAGAACGAAGGTCCAAAGAGAGATAAATACCAAGTTGGGAACTGATAATAAAGGGAAGGTCTTTGATGAAGATTAAAAAGAACGAAGGTCCAAAGAGAGATAAATACCAAGTTGGGAACTGATAATAAAGGGAAGGTCTTTGATGAAGATTAAAAAGAACGAAGGTCCAAAGAGAGATAAATACCAAGTTGGGAACGGATAATAAAGGGAAGGTCTTTGATGAAGATTAAAAAGAACGAAGGTCCAAAGAGAGATAAATACCAAGTTGGGAACTGATAAGAAAGGGAAGGTCTTTGATGAAGATTAAAAAGAACGAAGGTCCAAAGAGAGATAAATACCAAGTTGGGAACTGATAAGAAAGGGAAGGTCTTTGATGAAGATTAAAAAGAACGAAGGTCCAAAGAGAGATAAATACCAAGTTGGGAACTGATAATAAAGGGAAGGTCTTTGATGAAGATTAAAAAGAACGAAGGTCTAAAGAGAGATAAATACCAAGTTGGGAACTGATAATAAAGGGAAGGTCTTTGATGAAGATTAAAAAGAACGAAGATCCAAAGAGAGATAAATACCAATTGGGAACTGATAATAAAGGGAAGGTCTTTGATGAAGATTAAAAACAACGTAGGTGCAAGGATAGAAAATGCCTAGTTAGGAACTGATTCCATCGGGAAAGTTGGGAACTGATGATATCGGGAGTCTCTTTGATAAAGATCTGAATTAGCTAAGGTGCGAAGATTTTCAAATACCTAGTTCGGAACTGGTGGTATAAGGAATATCTTTGATGAAGATGAAGAACAACGTAGGTCCAAGTATATAGCGCTGGGTACACAAGCATCAATGTGAAATGATCTGGAAATCTGTGCGTTCCACAGTCTTCATTACCAGATTTTTTAAGAACGATTGAATTGAACCATATATTCATTCAAATCCTCATAGACCTTTAAGCTTGGGGAGAATGCCAGCATGTCAAACGACTTTGTGATTGATATCTAGTGCCAATTCTCTATGTTTATCTAAATCTTGAGTGAAGAACTGTTAACGGTACCATGACAATTGCTTGCCATACAATTGCGTACCAGACAAATACGTGCCAGGGCATTTGTTTCACTATAGAAATCTGTCCCTGGATAATTGTTTGCCTCAGATACAAACTGTTTGCCTTGGAATACAATTTTATAAAATTATAATTTGATTTTTGTCTTTCAATGAAATGACAGATTAACAATGTTTAAAAAAAAAAGTGAAAATTATCGTAGTTTTATAAACTAAGCAAAAGTTATGAATGTTGGGAGCTATCTCTTTTAAGAAATGTATCTTGTTTTCAGGAGTATACTTATCTAATAGCCCCATGATACTCTTATTTGCAGTTATATTTTTAATAAGAGAATTGTCTTGTTAACATTACTTTCTGATTTTTATATGGTACTTCAAAAAATTTTTATATGGTTTTTATATGGTACTTCAATATGGTTTTTATGTGGTACTTCAATTTTTATTTTTATATGGTTTTTATATGGTACTTCAATATGGTTTTTATATGGTACTTCAATATGGTTTTTATATGGTACTTTATATTTTTATATGGTACTTCAATATGGTTTTTATATGGTACTTTATATTTTTATATGGTACTTCAAAAAATTCCTAGAAGTCCGCAGTTATCTAGAGATGCGTTTGTCTAAGGAAGGAAAATGTCCGGTACGCATCTGTCCATCCACAACAAGCATTTTGGTTTTCTTAATTGTTGTGACTAAGTGATTGGCTTAAAAATAACAAAACATGTTACAGAAATATTGTAAATATTGTAAATACAACAGATTACACGGCAAGTGCGTGTGTCGGTTGCCCAGTGTTCAATCAATGCGACTGTTGTTATTTACTTTTGCACCCACCATGCAAAAGATGCGACCCAAGGTCAGTATTTAGGTGGGTTTATCGGCAGAAAAATTCTCAAACCCCACTCGGTACTTCCTCTTTTGGGGACACCTCAAGCGCTGGGCAATAAACTTATCCTTCTCCCGAAGGAGAGGTAAAGCCTGGGGGATAGCACCCTGGGATTTGACACTCTTCAGTCTAATTTCCTTCAGCCGTATGTCCGTTCTCGGGCAGAAATACAACCAGAGAACAGAGACGCAACTGAAATCAATTCGACCGTTTCCCCAAGGCCTCCTCTCCTACTAATCTTAGTTCAACATACACTCTTTAGAGGGAGGACATCACAACACTCACTTTTTCAGCCTGACTTCCGTATGGAGACGTTTCTGATTTTTATAATTACCATACAATACTTTTTATTCAACCAAAAAAACAGAAGTTAGAAACAACAACTTTGAAAAAGCTATATACAGGAATTACGTTCACATTTTTTTCTTTAGTTTTACGACAAATATTTTGCGTGTTAACAACAGTCCTTTTTATTAATTTCTACATTCATTATTCAGAAATAATGAAAATTTTGGTAAGTTTACTGGAAAATATTAATAATTTCCAATATTCCAATGCGTATTGTGCTTTTCTAATAATTCAATGTTCATAAGTGAGGAGATTCATATTTTTTTTTTGTTTCCTTTTTCTGTAGACCTGGAATGAAATGAAAGATGTTCAATATCTTTTCCATTTAGTGGGTAATTTCTAAAGGTTCCCTTCTTTTGGGCCTTCTTAGCTCTGGTACTGATTGCGGTATTGGAACCTCAACCGTGTCAAAGACGATGTCCATAGTGTTATCTTCTATGAGATACCTATCGACTATGCTTTCATACCGTTTTCTAATTTGGTATACATGACGTTTGTGTAGAAACTTCGGTTTCTGAACCATGTAAATCACGTTACCAATTTGTCTGTCTATTGTTCCTATCGCCCAGTGAGCTTTATTATTTCCAAATACACGAAAAAAAACCTCTTTTCACCGAACTTAAAGCGCTTTTTAAGCACTTTATTCCTATTTCCCGCTTTCGTTTCACTCGGAAGAAATTTATCAAATGCCGATTGTGTTTTCCTGGTTAATATGACCTCCGCTGGCGTCTTAGCAGATGGAGCACTGCTATTAGGGGTTACACGATAGACCTGCAAAAACTGCTGTATAGCCGTATCGGTGGGAGTACCTCTCGCTTTCCTCAGTGCTCTCTTGAAAGTGTCCACAAAACGCTCTGCCTGTCCATTACTTCTTGGGTGATATGACACCGTGGTAATATGTTCGATCAGGAGTGAATGACAAAATCCTTAAATTCACAGGATGTGAACTGTGTGGCATTGTCTGTTACGATACAGTCAACAACTCCGAAACGAGAAAACAGCTCGTGCAAAAACGTTATTGTCACCTCCGCGGTCGGCTTCTTACATTTCAGTACCTCTGGCTACTTCGAATAACTGCCGACTACAAGGTCGTAATAACCATCAGGTGGACTAGCAAAATCAATGTATATCCGTTACCACGGACGGTCTGTTTTAGACCAGGGATTGAATTTTATCAAGGATGCTTTAGCAGCCAAATCACACCCTTTACACGATCTTACTGAGTTTTCCATACCTTTATCCATGTTGGTCCAGTAGACGTAACTCTTCATTCTTGAAGTTCCCGGATGGCCAACATGGAATTCCTTTAATGTTCTTTTCTGTAGTGTAGATGGGATTACTACTCTGTCTCCGTACATTAGAATGTCGTTACAGAGTGAGTAAACTTCTGAGGTATTATGGTCTTTACTATTTGGTTTGTTCTTTATGAACTCATCATCGGACGCTTTGTCTAGTCTTTCGTAAATTCTATTTAACAAAGCAAATGGAACGTTACATTTTTTCTCAAAACCTGGGTTTACGTCTGGCGGTAACTCAAACTTAGCAGACATTTTTGTGCATTTTCCTAGTCCTCCACTGAAAACTTCGGGAAATATTTTTTTAAGTTCACCATTCAACATTTCTTATTCGTCAAATTTTCGACTTTTTGACATAATGAATTAATAGGTATATCCCAAAGTTGAAACTGTTCTAACCAATCAGTCCCGAACAAATCACCTGTATTCTTCATAATATACGCCTTTAGTTTTAAAGTTTTACTTTCTAATGACACGTTCGTTATAAGTTCGCCTATAAAATTAATAGGGTCACCAGTTACACTTTTAGCTATTCGGTTTGTTCTTAACAAAGTCGGCTTACCCAGTTTTTTCCATGTTTGATAATTAAGTATGAATAAGTATGAACCCGAATCAAGCGGTAGCCTTATATTTTTGTTAAATATTTGTACTTCAATGTATTTCCTGATGTTACGGCTTTTTAGTTCATCAGATTTGTAAGTTTTGCAAATTTTTTTTGTATTGTTCTTAATCCTGTCGTTGGAAATTTTGTGTTCCAATTAAAACATTTTTTGTCTTTAAAAGGACAATCTCTATACCAATGTAATTGACCACGCCCTAAACTTGGTCTTGACGGCAAAGTAACTTTATTATTTTTAGTTAACACTTTTTGATTTCTCTTTGGCGTATTTTTTAATGTGAGCTACGCCACTCTGTTCGATGTTTTTCGAATCCTCTCTGACGCTCACGAAACGTTGGCAATCTTCGGCAACTTGCTGTAAAGCAATGTCTGGCTCGTTTTCAAGCTTGTTGACTACCCTACAACGTATTTCGGCGTCTTTCATTATTGACTACACACACGAAAGTGGTATACTAGCTGTGCCAATTTGAAGTAATTGCAGTGTTTATTGACTACACACACGAAAGTGGTATAATCTTCATCTGCATTGTGGGTGAGATTCTTGCATTTCCAACGCTTGTAGAACAGTGATGTTTTTGGACTGAAGAGTCCTGTTAATGATTGAAACGCCACTTTAAATTTCAAGTAATTGGTTTTCTCAGGCAAAATGTACTTAAAAAAACTTAGTATATTCTGCTGTGCCTAATTTCCTATTTATGGTCAGTCCAACTTGCACAACCCGTATTGTATAAGTCCTCGTAACGTTTAAAGTACGAAGCGAATGTAATCTCTTCTTCAGCTGCAAATGTGAAGTTTTTAATAGCACTCCATATAGTATTTTAAGAGAACGCGTTTCCGCTGTCCTCGTTTTGCCTTTTGATGGATATATTATACAAGTGCCTTTGTTCATTTTCTGTTTGAAGGAGCATTTCTTCAATTTTCTGTTGTCTAACCTGAATTCCAAGGTGCAATTCATCAAATGTCTTCTGGTATTCTGCTTGTTCTCGTTGGAATTTCTCTTGTCTTTGCAAATATTTCTGTTTCAACAGTAGCTGTTGTTCCTGTTGGTGTTTCATCAACTCTAGCATTGCACTTTTAAATTCGTCCATTTTAATGCGGTGGTCGTTAAAATAAGAAATGAGAGACGGAATTGTTTTCTCTTTACCTTCTTAACCAACAAGAAGTCTGTTTGATTTGTACCATTCTTTTACTGAAAAATTTAAAAGTAGGAGAGGGAGTAAAATTTCACTTTACCCTATCAGAAACCAATAAGTCTGTTTGACTTCTATAGTTCTTTTACTGACTCGCTGGAATGGAAACAAAAAATAACAAGGTTCACCAACTTGCTTCCTAGCCACTGAAATGAACTTGTAGAAATCCTATTGTTTTGAAGAATTTCTTTCTTTTTTTACTCTCCCTATCAGTGTGGTAATTACACTGGATAGCCTTTTGTCGTAGAGTCTGATTAGAATTCCTTCTTTCACCACTGTTGTAGACACTAGAAAAACTTTCTTCTTAACCACTGAATTGAACTTGTAGAAATCCTATTGTTTTGAAGAGTTTCTCCCTTTTTGTCTCTCTCTCTATCAGTGTTGTAATTACACTGGATACCTTTTATTAGTCGTAGAGTCTGGTTAGAATTCATTCCTTCACCACTTTTGTAGACACTAGCAAAAAAATAAAATAAAATAAAATAAAAAATTATAACTTCACGTAAAGTTCGTTTTTTCGAATCCTTCGTCGCCATGATGTTGTGACCCAGAGAATGGTTTAAGAAACAACAAAACATGTGTTATAGAAATATTGTATATTTAACTGTAAATACAACAGAAGAATAGGCTAGTGCGTGTGTCGGGTGTCCAGCGTTCAATCAATGCGGGTGTTCTTCCAATGCCTCTCATACTAATCTTGCTGTAGGCGGAAGAGTCCAACATAGATTCTTTAGAGGGAGGACACCAAAACATTAACTAATGTTGTTTTTGTATGGGACATTCAAAAAAAAAAAACATCAGTGAACAAACCAAAAAAAAATCCGTTCGGAAACTGAATGAAATTGGTAACACTGCGACATTCGATTTTATGCTTGCGTAAAATGAGGTGGTGCAATGGATGTCGGCTCGGAATGAGAAATCTGAGAGTCGAGTTCTAACTCCAGTCGAATTCGTTTCATTCACTTACGAACAAATACCCTTGGGAAAAGTATGAATCCATCTCTTCTTCCTCCAGATATTGGGTTGAATAGCAGGACAGATTGGGTTCTGCAGCCTTGGTTGGTAACCAGTCTATCGCAGAAACTAATGACAACCTACTGAAGTGAAAATCTCCTTGCCTAGTCAGTCATGTGTCGAGAGAAACAAGTGTGTATCATGTGTCATGTGTCATGTGTCGAGAGAGAGAGAGAGAGAAGGAAGAGAGAGAGAGAGAGAGAGAGAGAGAGAGACATGCGTGTATCATGCAGTTAACTGGCTGACAATTTCCAAGCTATATGTACGTCTTATTTCATCAATAAGAACATTATTTTAGCTTGTTATCATAAATGAGCTCCAAATTTTTTTCCTTTTGTCAACACATACAATACAAATATATCTAAACTTATTTATAAATAGAACTTTCTCTGTATGTGTGTGTGTCTGTATCCGTTACCTATAGACTCCGAAATAGCTGAACCGATTTTCTTGAAAATTTATACAGTTTTACTATAAGCGTCTGCGAGTGTTCTTAGCTAGGTTTTGTGTCGAGGTACCCCCGATAAATATCGAAAATCGATAATCGAAAAAATCGGGTTATAGAAGGAGTGGTCCGATTTTAATCAAATTTGATACACTCATAGACAAAGTCATAAGAAACGATATTCAGAAGTTTTAAGGTTGTAGTTCTTACAATAGTGCAGAAAATCGATTAAATATATATATATATATATATATATATATATAAAAGGCAAGATGTGTGTGTGTCTGTTTATCTGCCTGTATTTCTGTATTTTTTCCGCCCTTTTATTTTAGTTTTTACTTCAGGTTTGACTCTAAGTAGGTATAATTGTATTTCTTAGTCTCAGCCATGATACCATTTACTCAGAAGACTTATTTAACCTTCAAAATTTAGTTTACGACAAAAAAACTTATTTGATATCGATACCAGGAAATCAAAATTTGACTTACATCCATTCCTTTTTATTTCAGTCTACGGTTTCGCTTTAACTGGGAACAACTGTTGCTTTTTAGCCAACGTCCACAGAGTCTGAGCTCCAGGACCATGTATTAGTTTTAAAGCTTTCATTACATCCGAGCAACGCCGGGCGATACTGCTAGTTTATATATATGGTAAACTAAAATGGTATCCAAAGAGAGTATCGTCCGAGCAAGAATAAATGAATGTCTAGCATGATGAGCAAAGGAATGAATACCTAAATCAATAACTATATTCAACGATCGAGTTTCACTTACGCCGGCTTGTTGGGCATGAAACCTGACAATATGAATAATTTTGATTGCGTGCGAGGGCAAAAAATTTTGATTGCCAAACGTCCTGGGTATGATGATAAACAACATCCGGCAGCAATGTCTATTATCGGGAGATTTTGAGGAGTGTGGAACAACCTCTTAATTGCTGTTGTTCCCAGCCCCATCTCCTAACCTGGGTTGGTAGTGTAGTCCTATTTTCAGATGGCTGGTATTAATTTAAATGATTCTCAAGATGATTCTCTCTAATTCTAGTCAAAATATTTGTCAATAGGTTTTTGACGATATGTGACACTAGATCAAAATACGGCCTTGAGAATTTCCTGTATACTGATTACCAGGACAGTTGATAAGAGCAGGCAGACAATAACAGATAATGGGTTTTCTCCCCTTCTCCTGGAAGTTGAAATGTTAAATGATATTTCTTACATGTCAAGATAGTAAGTCATATATATATGGGAGGGGGAAATAGAAACCCCATACCTAACTTTACCACCCCTGTCTGGGTGCTTGTTTAATAAAACTAGGATGCAAGATTCTTATGGTGCCCTTCTACGAGAAATGGACTCTTCCTTTTACTAAATATATTTACCTGTGTGACTTCCGGAAAGCAGTTAAGGACGACAGCTAGTAGGCAGTTAAAGCCAGCTACTGGTCAGGCAATACGCAGCGTAACTGTATAGTGGGTTGCTTATCAATTTTTTTTTCTAGTTGTAGTAGGATTCCGTTCTCGTGAAGGGTAATTTTATATTGTTGCAGGCTAACGGAATTTGGCCTTGTGGTAGATAGCCCACTATAAGTCATAAAATGATTATAAAATCAAGAAAGGCAATTTGAGTTGAAAATAACATTTATATATACACATATCAATTAATGTTTTACAATTAAAGTAATACTTGAAATAAAGGTCCAACGGAGGTTAGAATGCTCATGGAAAATATAATGCTGAAAAAGATAAAAGGCTTAAGAATGTGGGGAGCGGAGGTATGTAAGGAATGTCTTTGAAGTAGTCGCTCCTTAGGTCAGTAAGTACTTTTGAGATAGGGAAGAAGTGATGATAGGTGAAGGGAGGCGAATGTAGTTGCCGCTCGACTTAAGTCAAAGGGATATTAATTACATTCTTCTCTTTGGTCTCTACCTGGTCTGTCTGTTGGGTGTTTTTTGTCTTGGCTTTCTATATCTGCTTTTTGGATCAAACAGCTCGTTTTGGGATTTCACACTCGTATTTGATTCCGGGCTTCCCATTGGCTGATAAATAAAATTCGCGTAGGCTCGCTTAATCGAAATTTGATATTTGATTAATTTTTATTTTTTAACCGGAACATCGGATGCGCAACGGCGACCTTTGTTCATACAAGACAATCAAGTACATATTTATGCCCATATACCCAAATACAGTTATATATATATGGGCATACGTCCACAAATATGACCACAGAGAAAAATATAAAAATGGATTTTTTAGTAAAAATACCTGCAATACATAAAAAGCAATGCATTTTCAAAGGAAAATATTACCAGCAATATATACGAAACTCGATAAAATCCTTTTTTTTTTACAAAAATACGTCTTAAAACCTGATCTGCAAAATGATTTCTTACATACATATTCTATTCTTACGAACCTATCCTAAAAAGCTTGTCAGCGTTAAATAACCCACTGAGGTTGATATATTGTAAAAGAAAATAAAGCAAACTAAACTATGATTGCCATAAAAATTATTCAGTCGGGTTTCAGTCCTGGGTTAAAAGCAGTCGGAGTCTAACCATACTGATGAGTTGTGATACAGTGAAACAGATCTGTCTGCGGATGACTATTTACGCTCTCACACTCTGATTGAGCACTCTGGAAGAATGGGAGACTTTGAAAAAACAGTAGCTACTTTGGCATGTACGCATCGCTCATTCACTAATGAATTAGAGCACTCTGGCTATTGGGCGGGTATAATGACAATATACACGCTAAAATGTTTGCCCTCTTCTAATATTGCGCCCATGGCCCAGGGGTAGAATCTCCGACTGACGCCACTTCGGTCGAATTTCAGTCTTGGGTTAAAAGCAATCGGAGTCTAACCGTACTGATGAGCTGTGATACAGCGAAACAGATCTATCTGGGGATGACTATATATATATATATATATATATATATATATATATATATATATAGTTGTTTTTGGTCATAATTAAATTAGACCAGTACATCATTGTATTAAAAAGTGTTCAATACAATTATATTGTAGAAATTTTGAATATTTTTTTGTTGGGAAATGAGTTACTTACGCGACCTAGGTTTCAACGACTCGGTATCTTCAGGCGATTTACAATAACCGATTTTACCGTTTTCAAACACTCAAACAGGGATTTTTTTTACGAGCGCGACTGGAATTTTCAAACAACCAAAATATTTTCAAAAATAGGAAGGAGTTACTTAAAGATCTTAGAACACTTTCGTCCGTGCTTTTCTGATACACATCTAATAATAAATAACTACTACTTTGGAAAGTGCCTGAATACCATTATTAATAAGAGTCTGCTTAATAATTTTTAGTTCAGTGTAAAATATATTTTCTTGTAGAGGAGTTGATTTGTGCTTGGTTAAGTAAGCAGTGTATAAATGTTATTTTGTAATAATGACTTCCCCAAAAATTTAGGATGAATAAATAAAACGATATTTAAAACAAACTCAATACACATCAAACAAAAATAGTACTTCCACAAAAAACCATACATCTTTTAATTATAATACGCCAAAGATTATCCAAGAGTATGAACGGATTTTATTAAAAATAAGCAGACACAAAGTTTGCAATTTTTTTAATCTGACACTAAGTTTTTTAAAAGCTTTCAAAATGTTAGATTTAAATAAAATTTTCAGGACTTATTTGCAAATGAAATAATTTTTTTTTCATTTATTTAGAAGATCATGATAATATTTGTTGACATCTGTTACCCCACTTACTTTATTTCATGAAATTTTGAGAAATTAAAACTTCAGACTCTATATTTATATTAATTAAAAGAAAGGAATTTAAATCATAATTTCGTTTTTGTCAAACAAAAATAGCATTTATCAAAAATCCTATCTGAAGTGTAAAATAAAAATACAAGAAAACTAAGACATTATTTAATAAGAAAAGCTTTTAATTGCTTTATAAATAAAATATGTTAAGAACACAATTGTCTTAAGAAAAATATCTGATAAATAATTAATTTTTATAAGAATTGTTTTATTTTTAAAAAAAATTGAATTAAAAAAATGTAAATCATTTAAAATTCTGTATTAATTTCATCCTGTTAGATAATATCATTATCATGGGTAAGCTGTATTTATTAATCATGAATGCAAAAGATTAATACGAATCCTAATTGTGAATTTTCTTTTGTATATAATTGTGCCATTTTTTCTAAGTTCGGGTGACCATACACGACATTATCAGAAAATGAGAACAACGACTATAGTAAATTTAAAGTAAACATTTCTAAAATTCAATAAAACAACCGTCATCTATCGGAGAATATTTTCCTAAATTTTTAAGATTACTGACTTATTTTTTAAAAAATGCCATCGGGTCAGTTCCTTCAATGATCGTTTACAGATAAAATTTACTTAGAGCAACATTAACCTGTCATCTGGCTGTCAACACACCAAAACAGCTATAGCCGGGTTAAAAATACATATCTATGATATTTTAAACTTAAAGTAAATAAGATTTGTTTAAAATTAGATGAATTAAAATAATATTCGTCAAATAACGTTTCAGAAAAGTGTATTTTATTTTTGGAAGATTTTATAATAAAATTTTCATTGCGATGAAAAACGACGAAAAAGGGAAGATAATCTGCTATTTTAACAAAAATAGACTTCCATTCGTTTTAAATTAGTTTTTGCAATACAGCAAATTATTAGAAATATTAAATTTAATCTATTAGCTTGAGATTAATGAAAAAAAATCTTAAAGAAACATTTTTAATTCTCACAAGTACATATGAAAACTTAGGCATCACGCTTTGTGTGGAGATTCATATATATATATATATATATATATATATATATATTACTTTTAACGTTATTTTTACAGGATACCCGTATTTAAGCAGACGCTCCGTTTATTTTAAGTAGTATTTAATTTGTTTAGCGACCTGGACACGAGAAAATCTATTAAATATCATGTGCCGCCCAGTAGAGCTTTAGGCTGCTTCCACCATTACAGGAAAATCCATCGGCTGATATTCGGCGTGCATTTACCATTCGGATACAAAAAACTTCCCAATCAAACAAGGTTTCATTTGCTTTTAAAGTTGAGTAACTGATTTCGATGTCCACCCGTTTACAATAAGTTCTCGCTGTTTTACAACAGATGGCGATCCTAGAACTGCATGCGTGTAATTTCAGATGGTCACGCATCTATAAGGAAGTACTATAAGCACGCTTGAAATTCAGTGCTTGTCTTTTCTCCGAAGTGTTGCTAACTTTGTGTTTTTATAGCTTTAAAAATGTCGGGCTTGTACTAAAAAAGTGTATTTGTTGGGAATTTTACTGCACTAATTTATTGAAGAATAACCTGCAGCTGAAGCACACAGACTTATGTTGAGACTTACGGCGACCATGCTCTGCCGGTAACAACAGGTAGAGATTGGTTTCAACGCTTCAAAAATAATGAATTTGATCTTGAAGATAAAGAATGCTCTGGCGCACCGAATAAATTTGAAGACGAATAACTGGAAGCATTAATTTATGAAGACTCATGTAAAGCGCAAGCCGAACATTTAGAATCATTAGGATTTGATCACACAACAGTTTTGAAACGTTTGAAAGCATTAGAAATGATTCAAACCCAAGAATATAGGGTGCTGTACGGGTTGAAGCTGAGAGATGTCAGAAAAGGAAAAGTTTCAATGACAGAAAAGGAAAGGTTTTCCGCATCGTATTTTGACCGGGGATGAAAAGTGGATACACTACAAAAACCCTATGCGTAGAAGATCGTGGGGTAAACCCGGCCATGCATCAACATTGGCGGCAAAGCCGAATATCTATAGTTCGAGCATTCTACTCTTTGTGAGATCAACTGTGTGTAGTTAATTATAAGTTGCTCAAAACGACTGAGACCATCAAAGGAGATCGTTATCGACTGCAATTGATGCGTTTCAACCGAAGAAAAAAAAAACCGCCGCTATACGAGCTGAGACACGACAAAGTGAGTTCGCAATATGACAACGCCAGACAACATGCTGCAAAACGGGTGGAAACCTACTTGGAAACGCTTAAATGAGAAATCCTAACCCGACTTCCGTATTCACCAGACATTCCGATCAATGGCAAATACCCTAGCTGAGCAGGGCTCTCGTTCATTTAAAGATGAAAAAAAAAAAAAGAAAAAAAGCGGGTTGACTCGGGCTTAGCTTCAAAAGACGTGTGTCCTTTTTCCGACATGAAATTCAAATGCTGCAAGAAAGATGGGAACAAGTATTTGCTAGAGATAGACAATCTTTTCAATTACATGTTCATTATTAATTTTTGTAAATAAAACATTACTTTTCACACACACACACACACACACACACACACACACATATATATATATATATATATATATATATATATATATATATATATATATCTTATTTGTACACGAGTTATAACGCGACCTACGTTTCTACCATGAGTGGTGTCTTCAGGCGATTTTTAATAACTGATTTTACCGTTTTCTTCAATAACGCTCACATAACGGTGTTTTTTTTTTTAGGCTCACGTGAAAGGGGATTTTTGAACGCGCAATTTTTAAAATTACAAGAAATTCATCCATGGTTGTATTAACCTAAGAGGTATTTTTAGTATGGTTACACTTAGTCATAATTTCCGTTCTTTCATACAACAGTTTTGCTTTTCGTTGGAAATAATCCCTAACTTTTCTTCTTGGCACAATCTAAATATTTTGCCACCGTTGTAAGGCATATATATATATATATATATATATATATATATATATATATACAAAAGGGAGTGAAGAGTGGGAGGGAGTTTGTGAATACAAATGCTTGAGTTTTTTTTTGTTTTTTTTTTTAACGGTGGGAATTACATTTATCGGCTTGAGAGTTCTAAAGATTTAAAGAGAAAAGTGTGTTCTTCTGGATTAACAGCTATGAAGTGGGATAGATGGACAGGCAGGCATATATGAACATGCACGTGGAGGAAAAAAGGAAGAAAGACAGAAAGAAAAAGAAAGAAAGACAAAAAGAAAGAACATAGATATAAACACTTGAGACTGGTAAATAATGAATAGAGATAGATAGATAGATAGATAGATAGATAGATAGATAGATAGATAGATAGATAGATAGATAGATAATGAACAATAGATAGATAAATAGATAGATAGATAATGAACAATCTGAGATAGATAGATAGATAGATAGATAGATAGATAGATAGAAAATGAACAATCTGAGATAGATAGGTAGAAATAGATAGATAGATAGATAGATAGATAGATAGATAGATAGATAGATAATGAACAATCTGAGATAGATAGATAGATAGATAGATAGATAGATAGATAGATAATGAACAATCTGAGATAGATAGATAGATAGATAGATAGATAGATAGATAGATAGATAGATAGATAGATAGATCAATAAATAGAAAGATATCAGGCCAAGTCTTACCACTCGATAAATAGAGAGATAAATAACGATTCAATATATGTATTAAAAACAGAAATAAGGGTTGTTACAATGAGAGAAATTGGTATAGAAGAAAAAGTGCGAGAAGCCGTGAACGTTTAAAGTGTAGATATACTGTTATTATTAATAATATTACTTGCTTTTTGTATCATATATTAAGTGTCCATAATGGTATTTGTGTCGCTACACGTGTGTCGAGTCTAAAGTTGAAATATAACTTGTCCTTTACTAAGGAGATGTTTATCTGTTTTTTAGTCTATCAAATCACTATTTCTAGTATAGAAAATCCAACAGTAAAAAAATCTTTACATCGAAAGCACCAAGAATCCTTTTAAAACTCGGTGGTATCATCACATTTTGTCCTTTAGTAATAAGGTGTACTGCAATAGCACTTAGCTTTCCACATACTATTGGCAATTAAAGGAAGTCAATAAAACCTCAACTGTAAAATGAAAAATATTGAAAAATCCTATAACATGCAAATCCTTACATGAGCCATATTTTCTGTACTTAGAGGAAAAATTTCAAATGATTAAATTCCATAAATGAAACCTGTTAAACAAACCTAACGAGGTAATTTCCTTTTACCATCATCGTCTCATATATACCTTAAAGTATAGTTAATATATTTTCTGCTATAATATAACTAATTTCCACATTCAAATTCCTACCCCTTACATTAATATATTGATTCTCTCATCCTCTGATAATCATTTTGTTTCACGTAACTGACATATAGCCTACTAAGTCGTCTACATAATTTGACATACATTATATTTCAATACATAAATATATACGTACTTGCACTCATTTTCGATAGCTCACTTCCAAATTGAATTTTGAAAAATGAAAACAAATTCTTGAAACTTTTATTTTAGTTGTAATTGTAAGATAAATGATTAAATTTATTTTCAGTAAGCAAAATACTCTGGTGTATTTAAAACATAATTTATATTGATTAGAATCTAAAATTTTGAGTTTCTTTAATATTTCAATTTTTCGGCCATTTTTGAGCGATCGACACATTTGTAAACAGAAGTTAATTCTCGGTCTTACAAATCTTGCAAGAATAGACTATACATCTATGTCATATTATTTTGGGGAAATTAGCAAATCTAATCTTAAATTAATCTGATTTACGCAGGTATTACTTATTTATAGCATGAAATTTGGAATAAAACTACTTCTTAGACACAGAGTTGAACTTTCTGACTTTTCCACCGTATTAGAAATGCGTTGAGAGATTGAAAGATGCGAGTTTAGATAAGTGTATGGTGATCACAAGTGACATAACTGTACATTTTTTTTAATGGACACATAGAAATTACCAAAAATAAAACAAAAAAAAAAACAACTTCAATTTTAAAAATATGAAGGTACGACGATTTGTATTAAACTTTTCAATTTTCGATTAGTAAATATCATCTTCACTTGGCGTCATTTGTGCTGGGTACTATATACCCAGGATGTGCGTTGTGGTACAGTGGATATCGGCTCGGAATGAGAAGCCGGGGAGGCGAGTTCGAATTCCAGTTGAATTCATTGTATTCACTTACGCTCAAATACCCTTGGGAAAAGTACTAATCCGTCTCTTCCTTCCAGTTATGGGTTAAATAGCAGGACAGATTGGGTTCTATAGCCTTGGTCGGCAACCAGTCTACCGCAGAAATCAATGGCAACCTACTGCGGGATAATCATCTGCCCAGTCAGTCATGTCTCTTTCGAGACATGATCGCCCAAGCGTGTATCACGTATGGCACTTAACTGACTGACTATATACCCATGGTTAGTGTACTCGGGATAAAAAATAAAAAACAAAACTTTTCTGCTGTAGACATAAATGTATTTACAAATTGTTCGAATGTTCTACGAATTCGAGCGCTTCGGTTTTTCTATTCGCCATTATGAATTATATTTTTTATTTTCAACTTAATCAGTAAATTTATATATATATATATATATATATATATATATATATATATATATATATATGCATTCATGGGAAAGATTATTTTATTTTCCAAACACAGTCAGTACATTGTGGCTGTGTTCATATTTTGTGTTATTAGGTGTTGGCTTTTTGTTTTCTTTTTATATTATTAATGTTTTCATTATTTTGAGACGTCATTTTACATGAAGATATGGGCGTTGTAGTTGTATTCTTCAACAAGTATACTGCAGTAGGATGTGCGTCGTGGTACAGTGGATATCGACTCGGAACGAGAAATCGAGGAGCCGAGTTCGAATTCCAGTTAAATTCATTGCATTCACTTACACGCAAATACCCTTGGGAAAGGTATTAATCCGTCTCTTCCCTCCAGTTATGGGTTAAATAACAGAACAGATTGGGTTCTATAGCCTTGGCTGGCAACTAATCTACTGCAGAAAGTAATGGCAACTTACTGCGGGATAATCATCTGCCCAGTCAGTCATATCTCTTTCGAGACATGATCGCCCAAGCGTGTATCACGCATGGCGCTTAACTGACTGATGCTGCAATCGGAGTGTGGTATTTTCCATCTGCATTTAAATGGGTCCTAATTGAATTATATATATATATATATTGATAAAATATGACTAATTACCTTATAGCAAAGCTTGCCGGAAATATAGATGGAAAACAAGTTTAGACGCCTCGGGGCATAAAAAGTCGTTTGAGTGTTTGATGAAAATATGAATTATTCATGAAACATTTATAGAATCATGTGGAAAAAGAAACGGGTTATTTTCTCTCGACTCTCTGGACTTCCATATCGACATTTTGCTTAATCACTTATTGATAAAAAAAAGAATTATCATATCCATTTAATTTTTTCTAACACATCGTGACTTTACTAATTTACTGATTATATGCTTTGTCTTTCTCGAGGTACCCTTTTCGTTTCGTCTGCGTTCCGAGGTTCAATGAAGGTGAAACGAGCGTTGAGGAATCGTCTACAGAGCAGTTATTTCATGTTGGGAATGGAATGCTCTGATCTGGCCTCGAACCCTGGTGAGCATTATGCAATTTGTGTCAAGTGACTTTCGATCCGCTTCTCTAAACTGATGCTCAAGACTGAGCAAGTAATCTAAGGCCGATGTTATGACTCAGATATAAGGTTGAATATTGTCGGAAAGCGTAGTACAAAAAGGTATACGTGGACTGGAGAGTACTTTCTCTCGCAGGCGTCCTGACTGATTCATTCACTCACTCTGTGGCTACTATTCAGTGACTTTTACTCAGAGTTGGTAGCCAAATTATAGAGGGGTGGACCAGTCCCCACAATAGAATGTAAAACGGTCTATCAGACATTGTTTTAATAGTATTAGCAGTATATTAAGATTTCTAAAAAAAAAAAAGAGATAGATCTGGACAGTGATATATATATATATATATGTGTGTGTGTGTGTGTGTGTGTGTGTGTGTGTGTGTGTGTGTGTGTGTGTGTGTGTGTGCGTGTGCGCGTGCGTGTGTGTATAGATGATTAATATGAGAAAAGTGAGATAAATAGATATGAACAGAATGATATATATATATATATAAGCAGAGTGAGATAGATTGATAGATAATGGACAGAATAAGATAGATAGATCTGAACAGAGTGAAATATACAGAGATGATGTGTATATATATATATATATATATAATGATAGATATAAATATCATATATATATATATATATATATATAGTCAATCGGTTACGTGCCATACGTGATACAGGCTTTGGGCGATCATGTCTCGAAAGAGACATGACTGACTGGGTACAAGATTATCCCGCAGTAGGTTGCCATTGCTTTCTGCGGTAAACTGGTTGCCAGCCAAGGCTATAGAACCCAGTCTGTCCTATTATTTAACCTATAACTGGAAGGAAGAGACGGATTAATATCTTTTCCAAGGATATTTGTGCGTAAGTGAATGCAAGGAATTCAACTGGAATTCGAACTCGGCTTCTCGATTTGTCGTTCCGAGACGATATTCACTGCATCACAACGCACATAGATAGATAGATAGATAGATAGATAGATAGATAGATAGATAGATATGAATATACTGAAACAGAAAGATTTAAAGAAAAAATATATCTGTCTGTCTGTCTGTCTGTCTGTCTGTCTGTCTCAGTCTGTTTCTATATATCAAGCTTCTATCTACTTTTTTTTCTTTTTCGGTGTGGCCTTTATTAAAACAATAAAATGCAAAATAGAACGATTTCGTATGTGTAAATTCTTTTGATGTCGTCCAAACTCCGCCGAAAAAGAGGCGAGTCCAGATAGAGGCGGGAATTCGACGGCAATGGATCCGAACGGGAAACAAAGACAGTCAACGGAAATGGAATTCTCTGTGATTTTTCACACGCCGAAACGAACTCTCACACCAGAAATTATTGGTTGCACTATCATTTCATTCTTACATCTTTTATATTGTTACAGACGACCATATACAGATACAGAAAAGCTCGTGTCTGGTTTTATACTAACACACTCCACCCTTTCCCATTTCTCATCTATATTTCTATTAATCTCCATCTCACGCTTTCTCTCTCTACTCTCTTTATATAACTAATCTATCTATCTAAACTTATTTATAAATGGAACTTTGTCTCTGTGTGTGTGTGTGTGTGTGTGCATGTGTCTCTGTGTGTGTGTTCGTTACCTATAGAGTCCGAAACGGCTGAACCGATTTTCTTGAAAATTTACACAGTTGTACTATAAGCGTCTGCGAGTGTCCTTAGCTAGGATTTGTGTCGAGGTACCCCCAATAAATATCGAAAGTCGATAATCGAAAAAATTTGGTTATAGAAGGAGTGGTCCGATTTTAATCAAATTTGATACACTCATAGACAAAGACATAAGAAACGATATTCAGAAGTTTCAAGGTTGCAGCTTTTACAATAGTGCAGAAAATCGATAATATATATATATATATATATATAAGGCAATATATTTGTGTGTGTATTTGTTTATCTGCCTGTATGTCTGTATTTTTTCGGCCCTTTTATTTTAGTTTTTGCTTCGGGTTTGGCTCTAAGTAGGTATAATTGTATTTACTCAGAGGATTTATTTAGCCTTCAAAATTCAGATTACGACGAAAAAAACTTATGTGATAACGATACCAGGAAATCAAAATTTGATTTACATCCATTCATTTTTCTTTCAGTCTACGGTTTCGCTTTAACTGGAAACAACTATTGCTTTTTAGTCTTTCGTGCCAACGTCCAAAGAGTCTGAGCCCCAGGACCATCGATTAGTTTTAAATCTTTCATTACACCCGAGCAACATCGGGCTATACGGATACTATATATATATATATATATATATATATATATATATATATATATATTAATGCATGTTTCATTAAATAATATAGACAAGTTTTGTCTATTTATTTTATATAATTTTTTTTTCATATTCTCTGATAAGCTTAATAGCATTGTGATTAAATGAAGAAAGAAAATTATAATATTGATACATAATTTTTTTAATAATCCAATCGGCTTACATTAACAATTTTCAAAGTTGTCAAATTACATTATATATTATAAACACGGGCAGACGATAATGACAATCTGTTTTTGTTTACGTGGAAGATTTCCAAGCAACAACAAACTCGTGCATTTAAGACGCTGGAAGCGCATGTCGCATCACAGCTCATGACGTCACACATGGCCAAGCGAATGCGAAAACAAGAAATATTGTTGGGAAGCCATATTATAAACCAGTGGCTGTTATTAATTATAGGCATTTAAGGATATTTGTGGAGAATTCATAGTTTATCTTGTTCAGTGCATAGTTTCGAGTTTTATGTATATGCCGTAGAGAAGCTAGGTGGAAATGTTATTGGTATGAGGAGCATTTTATTTCAGCTCACTTCAGGTGAGTGTCAATTACTTTCCAGTAATTCTCTTCTTCGAGAAATTTTAGTTTTTGTATATTGTTTTCATGATTAAGTATATTTGTGTTTCAACGAGCGTTTTCCGGAACTCTGTATGTGGCCAGGCATGCTGTTTTAAATGCTTAAAAATGTTAGAATTATCGTTCAGGTGTAGTGTAGATACACTAAATATATATATATAATTAACTTGCTGCCCCGATACACTAAATATATATATATTTAGTGTATCGGGGCAGCAGTTAATTGTCTAAACATTTACTGTTAAATATAACAGAAAATTAATGTCAATTAAGTTTACTACAACTACACTCTCTCATTAGATTGATCAGAGTTCAATTAAACAACATTTCTTAGAAAAAACGTAGCCATGTATGTAATATTAGACAGATTTTAATCAATAACACAATAATACTCACTCATACGCACAGTAAAAAAGAAGCTTCAGATATTGGAGGCCATCTACATTAAAGCAAAACAACCCACACTTAATAAAATCACATTTCAATCTGGTCACAACACATTACATTGCATTTAGACATATGGTTCTGTTAACATTTCGGTCTATCACGTGGTGTGACGTCATAGAACCGCATTACAAATTTGAGAACTGCGTTTGTTATTTTTGGTAACTATTGCCGTTGCCTAGCGGAGTTTTATGTCAACACAAAATAAAATCGTCGGTGATGGTGGATGTTACTGTATTACCGTCTTAATAACCTCTCTGAAGATGGCTCATGTGAGCCGAAAGCTTAGAACCAAATTAATAAAAAATTATCCAAATTTGTAGAAATTTTGTCTTTATTTTCAACTGAAATTAAAGCCAAAATAGGACGTTTAAACATAATAGACATTCATTGTCTCTTATATTTAACAGTATATATTTAGAAAATTATTTGCGGCCTCGATACACTATATATATATATATATATATATATATATATTAGCACAGGTACAAACTAATGGGTCAGTATTCCACTGTTTGTACTGATCTATTTTATTAAGTATTATATAGTATTATAATGGGTACCTCCAGCCAATTGCCGAAAAAATAGCATAGTATGATGTTAAAAGGGCTCAAAGTGAATAAAAACAGAGTTTTAATCTTTTTTATCACGTTCGAAATTTCAGTTAAATTTTCTTTTTTTGTTTTCCGTCAGCGATTCACGTTATGTTTATGTAATGTGACATTTAAGGAAAGCTTAATATTTCGCAATTTTCATCTTCGTCCCTAATTTTCTCTCTCATCATTTCCATATTCACTATAAAGTTTTTCATCATATTCTCCCTCATCATTTTCTATGCACTCTATCAATTTCTTTCTCATTTCTCATTCACAATTTTCCATACTCTCTCTCTCTCTCTCTCTCTCTCTCTCTCTCTCTCTCTCAATTTCTTCTACATCTCTTTCTATCTATCACGTCATTTTCTATGCACTCTATCAATTTCTTTCTCATTTCTCATTCACAATTTTCCATACTCTCCTCTCTCTCTCTCTCTCTCTCTCAATTTCTTCTACATCTCTTTCTATCTATCACGTCATTTTCTATGCACTCTATCAATTTCTTTCTCGTTTCTCATTCACAATTTTCCATACTCTCTCTCTCTCTCTCTCTCAATTTCTTCTACATCTCTTTCTATCTATCACGTCATTTTCTATGCACTCTATCAATTTCTTTCTCATTTCTCATTCACAATTTTCCATACTCTCTCTCTCTCTCTCTCTCTCTCAATTTCTTCTACATCTCTTTCTATCTATCACGTCATTTTCTATGCACTCTATCAATTTCTTTCTCATTTCTCATTCACAATTTTCCATACTCTCTCTCTCTCTCTCAATTTCTTCTACATCTCTTTCTATCTATCACGTCATTTTCTATGCACTCTATCAATTTCTTTCTCATTTCTCATTCACAATTTTCCATACTCTCTCTCTCTCTCTCTCTCTCTCAATTTCTTCTACATCTCTTTCTATCTATCACGTCATTTTCTATGCACTCTATCAATTTTTTTCTCATTTCTCATTCACAATTTTCCATACTCTCTCTCTCTCTCTCAATTTCTTCTACATCTCTTTCTATCTATCACGTCATTTTCTATGCACTCTATCAATTTCTTTCTCATTTCTCATTCACAATTTTCCATCTCTCTCTCTCTCTCTCTCTCTCTCTCTCAATTTCTTCTACATCTCTTTCTATCTATCACGTCATTTTCTATGCACTCTATAAATTTTTTTCTCATTTCTCATTCACAATTTTCCATGCTCTCTCTCACTCACTGTTTCTTCTACATCTCTTTCTATCTGCCTATCCGTCATTTTCTATGCACTCTATCAGTGCTCGCTTCTCATTTCTCATTCACAATTTTCTCTCTCTCTCTCTCTCTCTCTCTCTCTCTCTCTCAATTTCTTCTACATCTCTTTCTGTCTAACTAAGTCATTTTCTATGCACTCTATCAATTTTTTTCTCATTTCTCATTCACAATTTTTCATACTCTCTCTCTCTCTCAATTTTCTTCATCTCTTTCTATCTATCAATCATTCTATACTCTCAATTTTCTTTCTCTTTCATTTACACAATTTTCTCTCTCTCTCTCTCTCTCTCTCTCTCTCTCTCTCTCAATTTCTTCTACATCTCTTTCTATCTATCACGTCATTTTCTATGCACTCTATCAATTTTTTTCTCATTTCTCATTCACAATTTTTCATACTCTCTCTCTCTCTCTCGGTGTCTCTCTCTTTCTATCTATCCGTCTGTTTCTATCTATCAATTTCTTTCTCATTCATTCACAATTTTCCATACTCTCTCTCTCTCTCTCTCTCTCAATTTCTTCTACATCTCTTTCTATCTATCACGTCATTTTCTATGCCTCTATCAATTTCTTTCTCATTTCTCATTCACAATTTCCTTCTCTCTCTCTCTCTCTCTCTATCTCAATTTTCATCTCTTTCTATCTATCACGTCATTTTCTATGCACTCTGTCTCTTTCTCATTTCTCATTCACAATTTTCCATACTCTCTGTCTCTTCTCAATTTCTTCTACATCTCTTTCTATCTATCCGTCATTTTCTATGCATATATCAATTTCTTTCTCATTTTCTCATTCACAATTTTCTCTCTCTCTCTCTCTCTCTCAATTTCTTCTACATCTCTTTCTATCTATCATCCTTTCTATGCCTCTATCAATTTCTTTCTCATTTCTCATTCACAATTTTCTTTCTCTCTCTCTCTCTCTCTCTCTCAATTTCTTCATCTCTTTCTATCTATCACGTCATTTTCTATGCACTCTATCAATTTTCTTTCATTTCTCATTCACAATTTTCAAACTCTCTCTCTCTCTCTCTCTCAATTTCTTCTGTCTGTTTCTATCTATCCCGTCATTTTTTATGCCTCTATCAATTTTTCTCATTCATTCATTTTCCCTTCTCTCTCTCTCTCTCTCTCTCATTCTTCTGTCTCTTTCTATCTATCACGTCATTTTTTATGCACTCTATCAATTTCTTTCTGTTTTTCTCATTCACAATTTCCCATACTCTCTCTCTCTCTCTCTCTCTCAATTTCTTCTACATCTCTTTCTATCTATCACGTCATTTTTCTATGCACTCCCTATCAATTTCTTTCTCATTTCTCATTCACAATTTTCCATGCTCTCTCTCTCTCTCTCTCTCAATTTCTTCTACATCTCTTTCTATCTATCCCGTCATTTTCTATGCACTCTATCAATTTCTTTCTCATTTCTCATTCACAATTTCCCACTTACTCTCTCTCACTCTCTCTCTCTCTCTCAATTTCTTTACACATCTCTTTCTATCTATCACGTCATTTTCTATGCACTCTATCAATTTCTTTCTCATTTCTCATTCACAATTTTCTACTCTCTCTCTCTCTCTCTCTCTCTCAATTTCTTCTACATCTCTTTCTATCTATCACGTCATTTTCTATGCACTCTATCAATTCTTTCTCATTTCTCATTCACAATTTTCTCTCTCTCTCTCTCTCTCTCTCTCTCTCTCTCTCGATTTTCTTCTGTCTCTTTCTATCTATCACGTCATTTTCTATGCACTCTATCAATTTCTTTCTCATTTCTCATTCACAATTTTCCATACTCTCTCTCTCTCTCTCTCTCTCAATTTCTTCTACATCTCTTTCTATCTATCACGTCATTTTCTATGCCTCTATCAATTTCTTTCTCATTTCTCATTCTATTTTCCGTACTCTCTCTCTCTCTCTCTCTCTCTCAATTTCTTCTACATCTCTTTCTATCTATCCCGTCATTCATGCACTCTATCAATTTCTTTCTCATTTTCTCATTCACAATTTTCCAAACTCTCTCTCTCTCTCTCTCAATTTCTACTACATCTGTTTCTATCTATCACGTCATTTTTTATGCACTCTATCAATTTTTCTCTGTTCACTCATTCACATTTTCCATACTCTCTCTCTCTCTCTCTCTCTCTCAATTTCTTCTACATCTCTTTTTATCTATCACGTCATTTTTTATGCACTCTATCAATTTCTTTCTCATTTCTCATTCACAATTTTCCATACTCTCTCTCTCTCTCTCTCTCTCAATTTCTTCTACATCTCTTTCTATCTATCACGTCATTTTCTATGCACTCTATCAATTTCTTTCTCATTTCTCATTCACAATTTTCCATACTCTCTCTCTCTCTCTCTCTCTCTCAATTTCTTCTACATCTCTTTCTATCTATCACGTCATTTTCTATGCACTCTATCAATTTCTTTCTCATTTCTCATTCACAATTTTCCATTTTACTCTCTCTCTCTCTCTCTCTCTCTCTCAATTTCTTCTACATCTCTTTCTATCTATCACGTCATTTTCTATGCACTCTATCAATTTCTTTCTCATTTCTCATTCACAATTTTCCATACTCTCTCTCTCTCTCTCTCAATTTCTTCTACATCTCTTTCTATCTATCACGTCATTTTCTATGCACTCTATCAATTTCTTTCTCATTTCTCATTCACAATTTTCCAAACTCTCTCTCTCTCTCTCTCAATTTCTTCTACATCTGTTTCTATCTATCACGTCATTTTTTATGCACTCTATCAATTTTTTTCTCATTCCTCATTCACAATTTTCCATACTCTCTCTCTCTCTCTCTCTCTCAATTTCTTCTACATCTCTTTCTATCTATCACGTCATTTTTTATGCACTCTATCAATTTCTTTCTCATTTCTCATTCACAATTTTCCATACTCTCTCTCTCTCTCTCTCTCTCAATTTCTTCTACATCTCTTTCTATCTATCACGTCATTTTCTATGCACTCTATCAATTTCTTTCTCATTTCTCATTCACAATTTTCCATACTCACTCTCTCACTCTCTCTCTCTCTCTCAATTTCTTCTACATCTCTTTCTATCTATCACGTCATTTTCTATGCACTCTATCAATTTCTTTCTCATTTCTCATTCACAATTTTCCATACTCACTCTCTCTCTCTCTCTCTCTCTCTCAATTTCTTCTACATCTCTTTCTATCTATCACGTCATTTTCTATCCACTCTAATAATTACTTCTTAATTTTCTCTCTCATTATTGTCCATATTCACCATCAATTTCTTCCTAATTTTTCTCATCACTTTTCATAATCTCTATAAACTTCTTCCTCATTTCAATCATCATTTTCTATACTCTATCAATATCTTCTTTATTCTCAATATTTGTTATACTCTTTACCATTTTCCTTCTAGTATTTCTCACATTTTTTATACATCCTATGAATTTCATTCACATTTTCTCCCAAATAATTTTCCATACATTCTATTAAATTCTTTCTTATATTCTCTCTCATAATTTTCAATACGGTTTACCAAAAATTAATTTGAAAAATCTTTGAAAAATCAACTAATTGCTTAATTTTAATGAAACTTTCAGGACTTATTCCCAAACAAATAAAATTATTTATGCAATTATTATTTTTAGAAAGTCTTGGTAAAAATATTTTTCACATCTGTTAACCCCCACTTCAATTGATAACATGAAACTTCTAAAAACACATTATCTATAGAAATATTTTAATTAGTTAAGTGCAAGGCTCATTAGGGAATGAATCATGTATTTTATGTAAATCATGTATTTTATGTAAATCATGTATTTTATGTAAATCATGTATTTTTTTTTTAATTATGAGACCATTTTTTCGAAAATAGGCTTTGAATAGTAAAATAAAAAATGCATTAAAATTACGTTGTTTTTTTTTTAATGTAGATAAACTTTTAATTGATTTTATAAATAATTTAATTTTAGAATATCATATGCTGAAGAAGAAAAAAATTCGATGAATAATGAATTTTTATAAAAAATGGTTTTCATTTTTTTTATTGCTAATTAAAATTTCAAACATCTCTTTAATTTCTTCGAGTTACTCAACGTCTTCAATTATTACTTCATAAAAAAAATATTTTATTTAAAAATCGAAAATTCAAGAGCTTAATACAAATCGTTGAAAATTAAAATTTTAAAAATAATTTCTAATTTCTTTTTATTTATGTTAAGCTGCACATTTTTTTACTACGGAAATTTATAACACACTTATCACTGTAAGGTCACATGTTTGAAGCCTTTTCCCCTTTACGAAACTTTAAATTGGGTTACGTAAATTTTAGGTCAACATACTTCCAGA
This sequence comes from Ascarosepion bandense, assembly GCA_037127315.1. Taxonomy (NCBI): domain Eukaryota; kingdom Metazoa; phylum Mollusca; class Cephalopoda; order Sepiida; family Sepiidae; genus Ascarosepion; species Ascarosepion bandense. Next base: position 467,251 of record JBBBDQ010001281.1, on the reverse strand, counting down.
TTAATTGATAATAAGGAGTGTCATCACTTACTTGAAAGATCAATGAGTCAGACCTTTGTGATTAAGAAATTTTTTTATTCTAAATTTCATGCTATAAACAAGTAATATTTGTTTCAAATCAGAATAATTTAACTTTAAATTTGCTAATTTTCCACAAATAACAAGTAAGTAAGTATATTATTTTTGCAAGATTTTTAAAACTGAGAATTTACTTTTGTTTACAAATGTGTTGATCACTCTAAAAATGAAAAATTTTTCAAAAAATCTCAAAATTTTACATTCCAATAAATATAATTTCACTAAATAACGCACTAAAGTATTTTGCTCACTGGAAATAGTAAATATAATCATTTATTTTTCAAAAGAGCTATAATTACCGTTTTAAGAAAAATGTTTTTGATCTTTAAAAATTCAATTTAAAACTTAGGTATCGAGAATTGAGTGGAGGTACCTATATTTTATAGTAGACTTCCTAGATGTAATACTTGATCTAGTCAATAAAACTTATTCTCCATATTTAACCCCTTTAGCAAAATTTTTGACAGAAATACTCTTAAATTGAACTATAGATGTAGTGATAACCTTGATAAGATAATCAAAAATAATAATAATAAAATTTTAAACAGATATAACAACGTAAACAATAAACAGCATCCTAAAAATTTAATGATCATAACAACATTGCCGAAAACCCCTTGAGTGTCCATTAAAAGAAATGTCTAACTGACTCTATAGTCTATCTATGCTCTATTTCTACTCTAGAAATTATTACAGTAATACAATATTTTAAATGTTGTACCAAGAATATTTTTAAAACCCGTCATTATTTGCGCATCTCATCTTTTAATAATAAAACTTCTAGCAATAGCGCATCAATTTCTACTTATTATTGGTAATTAAAATAACCCAATAAAACCCTTACCGTAAAATGTAAAATATCAACAAAAAAAAAAAAAGAAAAAAAAGCAGAACTTGTATATCTTTACATAAGCCAAGTTTTCTATGCTTACAGGAAAAATTATAAATTATCAAGTTACCCAAAACTAAACTTGAACAAACGTAGCGAATTAATTTCTATCTGTTATAACCGTCTTTAATATACCCTAAATTATAGTTAATTTTTCCTAATATAATATAACAAGATAATCTATAATCTATTCCCTAGCATAAATTAATTGATTTTCCCATCTTGTGATTATTAATTTGTTTCGGTTAACAGTGAGATCACCCAATAAGTTAACTACATATGATTGACGTGCAGTGTATTTTTAAAAAAATAACGTTCCCGTCTTTATCACTTGTTCATTACTTTAGGTTAAATATAGCCAAAAAAATCGCTGAAAAAGTAGCACAGTCTGAAGGAAAAGGCCTCAAACTACATAAAAACAAAATTTTCTCGGTAAAATGTTTATGCTATCATTAAGAGGATAGATAAAAGTATTTTTTTAATTATTAAAAAAAAAAATTAAATTGTTTTTAACAGATTCATTTAGTGGTAGAAAATCTTTTTTTTTTCCTCTCGTCAGTGCGCGGTATAAATTGACGCCAGAGTTTATTACGTCAAAACGCAATATTACGCAAAGGCATTTTTTGACTGTGAAAGACATATTAATTTGAAAATTCTTGCAAAAATCCTATAATGGCTGGTTTTTGATGAAATTTTCAGGATTTATTCATAACTGACTGAAATCAGTTTTGAAAAAAATATTTTTAGAAAATACTGGTAAGAAAATATTTATTTACATATGTAACCCTCTACCAATTAATTTCCAGAAATGTCGAAAAATGCCACTAGAACATATAGATAATTTTAATTAAATTCAGGACTCATTGGGGAATGCTAATAAACTGTCTTTTTTTCTTCAAAATCTGCTCATTGTTAGAAAATCTGCCCCGAATTTCGAAAACAAAAATGCAATAAACTGTGCCGATTTTTATTTGGATAAAATTTTAATTGCTTTTATAAACATAAATTAAAATGATATCATAGTCTTAATAGAAAAAAATTCCATTAACAATGAATTTTTACAAGAATTGTTTTCATTTTTATTATTTTTTATTAAGTATTTTCTAAAAAGTTTCAAAAATTTTAAAACATTTTTTCCTCATAGGTCTCTCTGGTTTTTTTTTAAATTAATGTGTAGCGAAAATATTTATTAATCGAAAAATCTAAAAGCTTACTGTAAATAATGGTGCTCATTTTTCGTTGAATAATTAAAACATTTTAATTTTCTGTATGTTCATTACCCGTATTTTGTTTGTACAGGTGGCTGTACGCAATATTTGTCATTAAAAGGTCACGTGATTCAAGGGTTGTGCTCCATTACATGAAAAAAAAAAACCGTATATAAATCTTTTATACCAAATTCGTCTTCCATACCTTTGGCCGGCTACTATAAATCATCCATTATCGCCTCTGATAAGGTGATGACAGCTGTGATAACAAAGCTAACGTAATTGAGAAACGCATTATTGAAACATTTCAGGCAGTGAGCAAGTAATTCTTGTGTCAAGTGAACTTCAGGTAAGTTTCAATTCGGCAATTTGAATAAAATAATGTCAGCGAGATGTATTTTATTTTTGTGAGATTTTTTTAAACCGAGAATCGGCTTCTGTTTACAATCGATGAAAAATGGTGGAAGATTTGAAACCGTTTCACTAGGAGACGCAATAACTGTTCAGACTTACTAAATGCTATATATGTATCATTCAATTTATTTCATCACTGACATAGAAGACGCCGCGCTGTCAAGTCATTTCAAGTCCTTACCCTTCTTTACCCTTACAATCAAATTTCTTCTATCCATCATGAGCTGGATTTCTTTGGTTTAAAGAGACAAACTCTCTGAAAAGCCCCCCTTGGTTGTCTGGATATGGTAAAATTTAGGTACTTCCACTATATCGCTGAAAAAACAAAAACAAAAAACAAAAAAAACAAAAAAAACAAAAAAAAAAACAGCGTAGCATGAATGAAAAAAAAAGGCTCCAAACGAAAGGCTCCATCAAAATGTTTGTGTTATTATTAACAGGAAAGATCAAGGTATTTTTTTTAATTATTTTTAAAAAATTGTTTAATCTTTTCTAACACGTTCGAAATTTTGAAAAAAGATCTTCCTTTGACTTTAGTTAACTGGTATCGAAATCATTACGAGAGTTTACAATGGAAAACGTAATATTACGTATCTCAGTTTTTTTTTCCGGTGACAAACACATTAAGTTTGAAATTCTTGCAAAAATCAAATCATTGTCGGATTTTAATTAAACTTTCAGGACTTATTCACAAATAAATGAAATTACTTTTGAAACTATTGATTTTAAAAAACCTTAGAAAAATATATTTTTATATCTGTTACCACCTCCACGTAAATTCATGAAATTTTAAGAAATTAATTTTTTGCGGAAAATTGGTTTCATTAGTTAAACGCAGGACTCATTGGGGAATGTAAATCATCTATTATTTTTTTTTAAACATTATGCATTTATTCTTGAAAATCTGCTTCCAATAGTAAAATAAAAAAATGTAATAAAACTACAACATTATTTAATTTGATAGTCTGTCTTGCTATTTAGCCTATAGTTAAGCAATGTCAATCCTGGTCAGTAATTAGATGGAAATATCAGGTACTGTAAGCTTGGATGTGTGGTTGGTGTAATGGATAATTACTTAGAATTGTTAATCGGAGATCTGAGTTTCAATTCCAGTTGGGTTCGTTATATTCATTTACGCATAAATACCAAAAGAAAAGGGTATTAATTCATTTATTCTCCCCGTAACTATGGGTTAATTATTAGAATACTTAACACTAAACCACTATTCTCTTTTAAAAATCCTTACAATATAAAAATATTTTCTGGCTTTAAATAGCCTTCAAAGTGACAAGTCGTATAAAATTAATCCACCAATCAACTGAAATCATTGTGTTGGGCTTTGTATCCGATAGATTGGAACATTGTTTGGCGCTAGCTGGAACTTCAATGTCGTATGCATAAAGAAGCAATCAATTCGAAAAAATGATTTTCATACATGGAAACATTTATTCTGGTACTTATCAAAACGATCGACGTTTTTGAAAGTAGTTCAAAGCTGCCTAAACCAGTTGGTTGATTTTGTTTAGCGACTTATGAGCCTCTATGAGTTATTTAATGTTGAAATTCACAAATTTTGAAAAAGATTTTATAGCTTCAACTAAATACACCTAGAACGCAATTGTATGCCATCAGCCTGGATAAAATATACTGGTGATTATTTTGTTTGAAATATCCATTGTTGATAAATTCATATTGTTGGTTGGTTGATTTTGTTTAGCGGCACATCAACTTCTATGTGTAATTTAATGTCGAAATCCAAATATTTTCGACACAATTATATACTTTTAGTTACTGCTATTTTGGATGTAATTTTATACTTTCATGGTGAAGGTATGCTTTATTAAATATACATTTTGTATATCATAAAATGTATTGTTGCTCATGTTATTATAAAAAGAAAGTACGTGTTTATCTTTACCGTATAAAATGGTGGCAAAATATTTTGGAATGTTATATATATATATATATATATATATATATATATATATATATATATATAGGTATAGATGTCCAGTCCATAAACGGCGAGGATAATCCAACAAGATCAACTTAATATAAAATATTAAGTGTTATATCTATACAGACAGCTCAGTGGATGTTATTCAGAGCATGATGTTTATAAAGGAAAACTCAACACTTCATTTAAACTGGCTATAAATTCTAATTCATTTCTATAAGCTAAATTAGCTTATTCCATCAAACCACACAATATTCGTTCCATTTGATACAAAAATTTTTGCCGGAATAAGCATTTCCTTTAACCGAAGAGAGAAATATAAGAAAAGAGAAAAAAATGAAAAAGAAAAAGGAAAAAAGAGTCAGGACAGAGGCATTGGCGTCAGCTCAGTTGGGGGTATCCAGATCAGTCGCGAAGATGTTGACCACCAAGTCATTAACCGCCTACTTCTAATTCCTTGGATATGTATGTATGTATAATCCCACAGATTAACGTATCCATGTACACTAACTTATATCCACATGCACACATGCGCACACATCCACATATGTACATACAAATGTGACTGTGTTTATGCTTATGCATACCTATAGACTTACATTTGTTCATGCCCACATACGAATCTTGCGTTCGTATAGATAGATAGATAGATAGATATGAACAGGAAAATAGATAGATAGATAGATAGATAGATAGATAGATAGATAGATAGATAGATAGATATGAACAGGCAAATAGATAGATAGATAGATAGATAGATAGATAGATAGATAGATATGAACAGGCAAATAGATAGATAGATAGATAGATAGATAGATATGAACAGTCTGAGATAGATAGATAGATAGATAAATAGATAGATATGAACAGGCAAATAGATAGATAGATAGATAGATAGATAGATAGATAGATAGATAGATAGATAGATAGATGTCATAGTTATTGCAAAAAAATAAGGTCATAAAGAGCATACACGCGGCAAGAACTTTCATAACTGGTTGTAAAGTTTAATAACTGGACGTAACGTGAATGAACTGAGCCGACGCTACCTCGCTATTCTCTCTCTCTCTCTCTCTCTCTCTCTCTCTCTCTCTCTCTCTCTCTCTCTCTCTCTCTCTCTCTCCATAAGCATGACAGGAGATAAATATATAGAGATACCTAACAGGTGAACCTGGAAACAGCTGTTGTTAAGAGGTGGTTCTACTCTTCTCAAAACCTCCAATCTCTTGATCAGAAACCTTGCTGCTGAATGTAGTCATATCCTAGATGACCTTGTGAGAGAACGCCAGGTCCCCTTTGAGTAAATCATGTCAGGCTGTTAATCCAGCGTTTTCCAAACAATTTGTCGCGAGCCACTGGTGGGTAACTTGATATCTCGCGTTGGATTTTTGCCTAGCGAGTAGAAGAATTCAATCAATCAAACCTTCTAAAAGCCAAGAAATGAAACTTCCGTTCTTTATCCGACTCCATGTCTTCTTCTGTCCAGTTCAATCTCCGTTGCTCTTGGCTTCAGGATTCTTTATCACTGCGAATTACAACAGTCTGGCCACCACTGCTCCGCGTCTAGTAGTGTGATCCCTTCTCAGCTTTGACTAAGAAAATTATCGCTTCAGCTAATTCGTGCGAATCAAAGTCATTGTTAGAGCAACCTCAAGGCAACTTTACCTTTACATTGAGATCGTTTTTAAACCAACTGTACTGCAGTATGCAGTGCTTGAATTAAACCTGACGAATGTAAAAATGAGAAACAAAGCAATGTGGAGAGAGAGTATACAAGTGGCATCAAACAAGATAGACTTAACTATCGCCCGGTTCACACTCCATCCATGTCTTTTGAACAGGTGAAGAGGCTCATCCCTTGTTTCCTGTTTAGGATGTGGTTCCCGGCTTTCTCTTTTCCAATCATTCTACTCTTAAGTAGCCCCATGCGCATCAGTGGCGTCACCGCCTTGCTTGGGGTGATATGATTAAAAAAAAACAAAAAAAAAACAAAAAAAACGTAAAGAAACTGTAAAAATTATCAAGAAAATACGACATTGCCTAAAAAAAGATAAAAATATTTCAAAATTAATTACAGAAAAGATTGATTTACGACGGATGAGTCGTAATAAATAGTGGTCGTAAGGATTCGTCATCGGAGGCCACAATTTAAACAATATAAGGTACGCAGATGATACAGTGATGATAGCAGACACAGAAAGAAAACTACAAGACCTCCTACAGAAGGTAGCTGAAGAGAGTGACAAGAAAGGACTACAAATAAACTGCGAGAAAACTGAATGCATGTTCATCAGAAAAAAGGGCAGCCCAAAATGCCAATTACAGGTGAGGAACTCTAAAATCAAGCAGGTACAGAAATTTAAATACCTAGGAAATGTTCTAACAGTAGACGGAAAGTGCGACACTGAGATCCTAAGGCGAATTGGCATGGCGAAAGAAGCATTTCAGAAGTTGAGGAAAGTATTAAAAAACAGGACAATTTCACTAGAAACAAAGAAGAGAGTACTGGATTGCTATGTGATGTTGGTTTTTCAATATGGCAGTGAATGTTAGACAATATCTTCGAAGATGAAGGAAAAACTTGAAGCAGCTGAAATGTGGTTCTACAGAAGGATGTTGCGGATATCATGGACCGAGCATGTGAGCAATGATGAGGTTTTGGAAAGGATGGAGACGAAAAGGAAATTAATACTGAGCATCAGAAAGAAACAACTAAAGTTCCTGGGACATGCAATGAGGAAGGAGGGCTTGGAGAACTTGATACTAACAGGCCTGATAGAGGGAAAAAGCGACAGAGAAAAGCAGCGGATAACATCTTTGAATGACCTGATCAGGTGGATGACGGAACGAGGGTTGCATGGTGCAACAGAAGAAACCGTGCTAAAAGCCACCAGGGGCAGGGAGATGGAAAAAGCCAAGATCGCCTACGTCCTGAAATGACATGGCACATAAAAGAAGAAGAAGTCGACGGCAACCAGTAATGGATTTGTAATTTATTAATCCGACCGATTTTACCATTTTAATTTAAAACACTATTTTTAGTGGATACCTATAGCTGAGTAGACGTTCCTTTTATTTATTAAATAGTATATTTACTGGCCTGAATATTTGAGAAATGTTATTCAAGAAAAATATTCTACCGAGAGGTTCATATTTTTCTTTAATAAGATTTCACAAATATTCGTGACGGTTGATGAGAATAAATAAATATACTGTTTAATAAACAAAGGAAGCGTCTACTCAAGTGTGAATATCCGCTAAAAATGACGATTAATTAATAAAATAAAGAACTAAGGGAACATGAAAAAAAGGAAGAAATACATCATGACGTAATAAAAGAAAAGGTTACTAAAAACGAAAGAAAAAAGAAAGAACGAATGAAAAAGAGAAAAAGAAAATGTTTTGAGAATGAAAAAAGAAAAAATGGAAAGAAATGCAAAGAAATACAGTGGTACCTGTCGTATGCAACCACCGCTATTTCCATCAAAAATGGTCGCATACGACAGGTGGTCGTTCACTAAAGGTTCATAGTCATGACCTATTTACGCCAGGAACGTATATTCTACTCACCAGCACGTACATACGTAGCCCCCTGCACAGTAGTGGTAGTGACATGCCTGGCTCGGGGTGAAACGCTTATAAAAAAAAACAAAAAAACATTAGAATTTTACCATGTAATCTGGTAATAAATAAATGAGAAAGAACATCAGAAAATGGCCTAACTTTAAAGAAATTTATTCAGTATAATTCATTTTAAAATTTTAGAAAACGTATTTACAATGGTCAACAAGAGACCAAAATATTTATTTACAAACAATATTTAAGTGGACTTAAAAAAGTATACGGTTTTAGTTTTTTTCTTAGAAGTGAGTGATAGCAAAAGAGAATCTGCGATAATACATGAAAAAAATATACAAAAACTGACAGCAATCGTGGGTGGGGGTAGAGAAACAGAGAGATAGAAATAGATATACCCAGATAGAAATAGAATAGATAGATACACAAAAAATAAAGGAACGAACGATATAGACATTTGAGAAAGGGACATAATTGTGATTTTTCCAATTCCTGAATTTATCAAAGACAGTACAGAGACTGCGATAAATCCCTTGAACATGTCAAATGCAATACATGATGTACAAAACAGCCGATGTTTAACCGTGAGGTGAACTCAGGCAATGTACACTTCAACAAGAAATAACAGTTTGATACACCACTATAATAACAAAACAATGAGGAAGTGTTCCTGACTTAAGATGAAATCAAAATGAAATAGATTACTCATTTAGTTTCTCCTGATTTAGAAGTTCGCAGTGTACGACCAAAATGGATTTTTTTACGCGATCGCTTGATCAGTGATTTTCACTCGTTGATGATAATCGCTGGTCGCTTTCTGGGGGTGGTTGCTCACTAAGAGTCAATTAACATTAGCAAATACAGTCGTTCACAACAGGTAGTCACTGACTAAGATGGTCGCATAAGACAGGTTCAATAGTACAATAGAACGTAATGAACGAAAAGATTATGAGAAAAAGAATTTAAAAAAGAAAAAAGGTTATGAAAAAGAATGAAAGAAAAATGAAGCCAAAACTAATAGAAAGAAAGAAAAAATACAATATGAAGTAATAAAAGAAACATTACGAGAAAGAAAGAAAGAGAAAAAAGAAAGGGTTATGAGAAAGAAAAAAAAAGAAGAGAAAATGTAAAGAAAGAAAGAATAAGCAAATGAAAAGTTCATGGGAAAGAAAGAAAGAAAGAAAGAAAGAGAATAGAATGAGAACATGGTAAGAAAGACTGAGAGGAAAAATTAAGAAAACGAGGAAAAAGAGAAGAAAGAATGAAGCCGGAAAGAAAACATGAAAGAAAAAAAAGCAAAGAATGGACGAAGGAAATAAAGCAACGAAGAAACGAATGTAAAAAAAACTATGGGAAGAGTGAAGGAAAAATAAGAATGAAAGAAAAAAGGCAATAAGGATGGAAAGAAAAATGAATGATTAAAAATAAAGACGACATGGAAGTAAAGAGGGAAGAATGAAAGATAGAAATCTGAAATAAGCAAAAAAAAAAAAAAAGAAAAGAAAGAAATGAAAGCAAAGTATGAAAGAAAAAGAAGAAATAGAGAATGAAGGAACAGAGAGAGAATGGTGAATGAAAGAAAAAACTGGGTGAAGAAAGATTGAAGGAACGAAGAAATAAAGAGAAGCATCAAAGAAAGAAAGAAAGAAAGAAAGAAAGGAGTGACTGAAGGTGAAAAAGAGGGGAAAATGAATGAAAGAAAGAATGGGAGGATGACGATCGATGTCGGAAAAAACAAAAATACATCAAAGAAAGAAAGAGGGGAGAAAGAGGGGAGAAAAGAAGGCAAGGATGTAAGATAGGGTTGAAAGAAGAGAAAAACTAGTGCAGGAGAGTGGGATGAATGGGAATAAAAGAAAGAAAGAAGAAAAAAGAAGGAAGAAAAAATTGAAAGGAAGGAAGAAATAAAAAAGGAGTAAGAATTAAAAGCATGAAGGGAGGAAGAAATAAAAGAAGGAAGGAAAGAGGAAAGAAATCAAAGAAGGAAGGAAAGAATAAAAGAAGGAAGGAAGGAGAGAAGAAATAAAAGAAAGAAGGAAGAAATGAAAGAAAGAAGAAAAAAAGGAAGGAAGAAATAAAAGAAGGAAGGAACGAAGAAATGAAAGAAAGAAGGAAGAAATAAAAGAAGGAAGGAAGGAGGGAAGAAATAAAAGAAACGGAATGCCAATCATAGTCTTAAAGAAATGTGCCCCTGAACTCTCCTCTGTCTTCTCAACTGCTGCCTATCTGCTTCCCGCTTTCCTGCTTGCTGGAAGTCTTCCTCTGTAGTTCCAATATTTAAGAATTTTGGAGAACCCTCGGACCCCGCTAATTACCGCACTATCAGCCTCCTACCGATCTTTAGCAAAGTGTTCGAATCCATTATCAACGCCGAGGTGATTCAGTATCTCACAACCAAAAACTACTTGAACAAACAGTATGGTTTCCGCTTCACCAGGTCTACTGCTGATATGCTAACGACCATTACTGAGTATATATACCAGGCTCTCGACAAGAATGGCGAAACTCGAACTGTTGCCCTGGATATTTCCAAAGCGATTGATAGAGTCTGGCATGCTGGCCTTCTACGCAAACTGCGGAGCTATGGTATAACTGGACAGTTGTTTGGCCTAATCCAGTCATTCCTCTCTAATCGCACAATGAAAGTAGTTTTGAACGGACATGCCTCCTAATACTACTATACGAACGTGGGTGTCCCTCAAGGCTCTATTCTAGTTCCTACGCTCTTTCTGATCTACATTAATAATCTCCCCGACGTAATAAGATCCCAAGTACGCATGTACGCTGACAACACCACCGTTTACTCTCGCCTCGATCAAAAATCTGCTGAGGTTGACAAAGCGAACCTCGCTACCGAGCTCGAGAAGGACCTCCAATACGTGGTGGACTGGGGTAAGAAATGGCTCGTATAATTTAATGCTTCCAAAACAAAGCTGCTCTTTATTAATCATCACAGACAATCTCTCCTACCCTCTATTAGCATGGTACAGGCTTGCCTCCCTGGAAGTAAAACTATGCCTCCTTGGCCTCACACTCTCGGTGGGCCTCAATTGAAATGACTACATTGATAAATCTGCTGCTAAGAAGGCAGGTTAACTGTGCAGGGCCAGGAAGTTTTTCCCGTCTGAGTCCATTCTGCACATATATAAAGCTACCATCCGCCCGTGTATTGAATACTGCTGCCACATATGGTCGGGTGCCCCTGCTATTCACCTCGAGGTTCTTGACAGAATCCAATCTAGAATCTGTAATGTGATCGATACCGACTTGGCAGCTCGGCTGCAGTCGCTATCTCACCGGCGTAACGTGGCTTCCCTGTGCCTCTTCTATAAATACTTTCACGGCGCCTCCTAGGTATGAATTTTCACTGGTGTCTCCTAGGTATGAATTTGCATGAGCTACTGGATTAGCGACTAGGTCTCACCCTTTTACAGTGAAACTGATAAAATGTAACAGCAATTTCTACTCTAACAGCTTATTTTATTGCACCTCACGCCTGTGGAATTACTTTCCATATACTTTCTTTCCCAACAGCTACAATCTCCCTGAATTTAAATGTAAGGTCAATAGACATCTCCTATCTCACTAACTCGCATCCATTCTCTCAAGCTATTTTTCCATCTACTCCACCCCCATCCTCGGTATCCTCATCCGTCTATTACCCTCCTGACATTTCCCATAACTAACCCCTCTTTCTCATCACTTTTCCCTATGTAACCCCCTTGCGCAACAGTGGCAGTAGAATGCCTTGCTTGGGGTGAGATGATTAAAAAAATAAATAAAATAAAAAAAGAAGGAAGAAATAAAAGAAGGAAGGAAGGAAGGAAGAAATAAACAAAAGAAGGGAAAAACAATGAAAAATAATGCCTACAGTTTAACTTTAGACGCAACATTTCTCGCAATTTTCTTCTTTAGACCTAAGAATAATTTAATGGTAACCCTTTTGAAGTCAAGTGCATACCCACCCACACCTTGGGGTCTCTGCGTGTGTATGTGACTTTAGCGTGTGTCAGTGCATGCCAATGTATCTGTTGCAAAGTATGTGCACTGTATTTGAATATTTTTAGTTACGGTGACTATATTTTTTCTTGAATCTTTTAAAAATCTTCCTTTCTCAGTATTTGCCGGATCCTTTGATTTAAAATCAGTAGACATTCCCACGGCCCTTATTACTATTATTATTATTATTATTATTATTGTTGTTGTTGTTGTTGTTGTTGTTGTTGTTCTCAAGGTTATCAATATTCATTCAATAACCTGTCATTCTAATTAATATAATTGAAAACAATAATTTGCATGTCTTTGCAATCTCATTCAACTTCTTCTCACAATATTTCTTCTATTCATTCTTTCCCTTGTTTTTCTCCTTTTTCTTCATTCTTTCTTACTCTTCTTTCTTTTAATCTTTTTCTTTTACATATTTTTCCACTACATTTTTCTTCCAGTTTTGGCCTTTTTTCTATCTTCGTCTTTTTCATAATTGAATAAGTTACTCATTTTTTTTTTCATTCACCTTCTCTTTCATTTTCACCTTTTTCTCATTTCTCTTCTATATTTTGTTCTTTTTTCTTCTTCGATAGTTTTTCACGGTCTTCTTTTTAATTTTCTCTTTTTTCTTTGTTTCGCTTTCTTTTTCATCATCATTTTTTTGCTTTCACCATCAGAATCTGCGTTTTTCATCATCATTTTTTCGCTTTTGTTGCTTTGCCGTTTCCCTTTCCCTATTATTATTATTATTGTTTTACATTTCTTCCTTGTTTTTTTTTCATATATATTTACATTCCAGTTCAGTAGTAGAAAAGCAAAATCGATAGAAAACACTACCCAAATCTTCATTCGGATTCTAATCTGATAGATAGATAGATAGATAGATAGATAGATAGATAGATAGATAGATAGATAGATAGATAGATAGATAGATAGATAATCCACGGGCTCTAATAGATAGATAGATAGATAGATAGATAGATAGATAGATAATTCACGGGCTCTAATAGATAGATAGATAGATAGATAGATAGATAGATAGATAGATAGATAGATAGATAATCAACAGGCTCTTATAGATAGATAGATAGATAGATAGATAGATAGATAGATAGATAGATAGATAGATAATCAACAGACTCTCATAGATAGATAGAATTGGAGTAGATAGACTAAACTAATTGGAGTAGATAGACTAAACTATCGCCCGGTTCACACTCCACCCACATCTATTGAACAGGTGAAGAGGCTCATCCCTTGTTGCCTGTTTAGGATGCGGTTTCCGGCTTTCTCTTTTCCATTCTTTTTACCCTTACGTAGCCCCCTGCGCATCAGTGTGGTTATCGCCTTGCTTGGGGTGATATGATTGAAAAAAAAAAAAAAAAAAGAAAAAAGATAGATAGATAGATAGATAATCAACAGGCTCTTATAGATAGATAGATAGATAGATAGATAGATAGATAATCAACAGACTCTCATAGATAGATAGATAGATAGATAGATAGATAGATAGATAGATAAGATTAATTAACAGGCTCTCATAGATAGATAGATAGATAGATAGATAGATAGATAGATAGATAGATAGATGTGCTACGCACTTGGTCGCTCATATCATAGCATGATTTTGTCGCAGTAGGTTGCCATTATTTTCTGTGGTAGACTGGTTGCCAACCAAGTCTAAAGAACCCAGTCTGTTCTGCTATTTAACCTATAGATGGAGGGAGGAGGGACGGATTAATACCTTTCCCCCAAACTGTTTTTACTCTCAACAAAAACCTTTATATAAATACGTCCATGAAACCTGGACTCCTACAAAAAATGACATATTCTAATCATACGAAACCCCACTAAAAATCTTGTCTGCGTTAAATATCCCACTGACGTTTCTATGGCGTATAAATAAATCCACTAGACTAAACGACATTGGCCTACGGACGTAATAGAGGAAAAGAGGCAGTAAATGTAGATACATGCGATAGGATGACCCCTCCACCGAAATTTAAAAGATTAAAATTGCAGTGTTTGGGTAAGCATTCTCTTGGGAGTCTGTTTCATATATTTGCGATTTTTGGAAAAAACCTGTCCGAACAGAACTTCCTTAGTACCAATAGCATACGAACAGAATGAAGACGGTTTATCCTTGAACCTAGTGGCTTTTAGCTGTAAATATCAAAACTGCTGGAACTAAGGAATGTCGCTCGTCAGAACCCTTGTCATGGAAATAGCGTTAGAGAAGCGGAAGATTTGCGTCGTTTCGTCTGTAGGAAAGCGTTGTAAGGTGAAGCGTAATTTATTGCTTACAAGACGCCGTAAACGCTTTTGGATTCTGTCAAGGCTAAAAAGGGATGATTTGATAGCTCTAATTTAGATGTGACAGTCGTATTCCATTTTTAGTTCAATCTGTAAAGATTAGGCACGGTAGGTGGAATCATCATTATTATTCGTCACTTCAGGAAGATGCCCATTCTTTCCGGAATCATTAACTTAGAAGTGAGTATCGTATGCTTAATATAATTATGATTATGGTTATAATGTTGCTGAAATGTTCTCGGTCTCAAGGGCTCCAGAAGATATTCTCATACTTTAATGATTTTTTGACACCTTTTTATAACGAACAAAATTACTATTAACCTTCTACTATTTTCCCCCGAGCCCTACCGTAACAAAACCAATATCCCAACCCCTTCCTTTACCTAAGCTAACCTCTGGGCTTAGAATTTTTCTTCATTCTCTGTTTATAAGGGGTTGAAGAATGTATGTCTTAAAATGACATATTGAAATTGGCTATGTCCCTACTAAGTTTTATCTGAATTTACAGATATATATATATATATATATATATATATATATATATATATATATATACTCTTGAGAAGAGTATGAATGAGAAGTATAAACACAGTACGACTTTATCTAATTACGTATGGGACATAAAAACTAAAACTAAAAGAGACCCCATATTGAAATGGGAAATAATAAAAAAATGTCCCGATTACAACAAGGGCAGTAAATTCTGTAATTTATGTGGTGAGGAGAAATTAGCGATAGCTAGGTTCGAACCTGCCCATAGCCTAATTAATGCTAAAACAGAAATACTAAACAGATGTAAATTCCATAAAATTAAATTTCTTGCTTAGTGTGTTAGCGTAGATCGGTTTTTTTTTCCTCTTCTTTCCTTTACCCCCCCCCTCCTTGGTTTGTGGTCTGGTTCGTTAGTCTTCGTCTTGGTGGTGTCTATTTATTTGGTTAATCTTTGGTTTGCCTTTGCCCTGACGAGCCGTTGTGTGAAACCGCGGTAGGTTTTGGCTATCTTGTGATTCTTTATATTTATATATATATATATATATATATATATATATATATATATGTGTGTGATAAGGATATATAAATTTTTATATATCAAGAGTAATTTTGGACGAATGATGTATAGGACTTCTTTGGACTAATGCTACTTATATCAAAAGAGAACATTCACTAAAATGAAAATGTTTAGGCAGTTTCTTGATCATAATTTCAGTCAAAGTAAATTTGTGCTCTAGTTCTTTCAACATTTCACTGTTCCTGGCACATCTACTATTATTAGTCGACCAGTGACATATGTGGTACCCTACTTGGGAGAATTATCCAATAAATGACTTGGTGAAAGATTTTTCCCGCAGTAGGTTGCCATTACTTTCTGCGTTAGGCTGGTTGCTAAACAAGGTTATATAACCCAACCTTCTGCTATTTAATCCATAACTGAAGAAAAAAGACGTAACCGAAGGCAACGAATCCAACTAGAATTCGAACTCGATTTTTTGTTCGGAGCCGATATCCACTGCACCACAACGCACATCTACATTTATTTAATGAGTTAACCCTCTAGGGCCATTCGTATCATATTAGTGGGGGATCTGTTTATTACTTCATAACAATATAGAACTGATCCCCCACTTTATGACAAGTAGAAGCCTTAATCATATTATATTATTAACCCTCTAGGGCCATTCGTATCATATTAGTGGGGGATCTGTTTATTACTTCATAGCAATATAGAACTGATCCCCCACTTTATGACAAGTAGAAGCCTTAATCATATTATATTATTAACCCTCTAGGGCCATTCGTATCATATTAGTGGGGGATCTGTTTATTACTTCATAACAATATAGAACTGATCCCCCACTTTATGACAAGTAGAAGCCTTAATCATATTATATTATTAACCCTCTAGGCCCATTCGTATCATATTTGATACAGTATGAAAACAAGTCTTGAAAGAAATATTTTCCTGAAAAATTTTTTAAGAGAAATATTTTATAAATTTCAAATGAAAGCAGTACTGACTGCTCAGTTAATGAATACCAAATGTTTCCTTATAGGGAAATACTGTATCAAATATGATACGAATGGCCCTAGAGGGTTAAGTAGTAATTAGTGGGGGATCTGTTTATTAGTTCATAACAATATACAACTGATCCCCCACTTTATGACAAGTAGAAGCCTTAATCATATTATATTATTAACCCTCTAGGGCCATTCGTATCATATTTGATACAGTATGAAAACAAGCCTTGAAAGAAATATTTTCCTGAAAAATTTTTAAGAGAAATATTTTATAAATTTCAAATGAAAGCAGTACTGACTGCTCAGTCAATGAATACCAAATGTTTCCTTATAGGGAAATACCAAATGTTTCCTTATAGGGAAATACTGTATCAAATATGATACGAATGGCCCTAGAGGGTTAAATAATCATTACGATTATATAAAATATACATTATGGAGATGTAGAAAAGAAAAGAAAGTCAATTAGACGTAGTAAATAAAGAGTGTACGAAAAAAAAGAAAGAAAGACTAAGAAAACGGAAAAAGAAAAGTTCATGAGAACAAAAGAAAGAAAGAAGGAAAAAGAAAAAATAATAGTACATTGTAAAAGAAAAAGAAAAGTCTACAATAAAGAAAAAATAAAAAGAAAAAAAAAAGAAAAGCTCATGAGAACATAAGAAAGAAAGAAAGAAAGAAGGAAAAATAAAAAATAATAGTACATTGTAAAAGAAAAAGAAAAGTCTACAATAAAGAAAAAAGAAAAAGAAAAAAGAAAAAAAAGAAAAGCTCATGAGAAAGAAAGAAAGAAAGAAAGAAGGAAAAAGAAAAAATAATAGTACATTTTAAAAGAAAACGAAAAGTCTACAATAAAGAAAAAAGAAAAAGAAAAAAAGAAAAGCTCATGAGAAAGAAAGAAAGAAAGAAAGAAAGTGATAAAACAGAACGTTGTAAAAGAAAAGGAAAAGGTTACGACAAAGAAGGAAAGGAATAAGAAAAAGAAAGGAATAGAAATATTACGAGAAAAAAGAAAGAAAGAAAATTATTTTTAAAAAGATTATACGAGAAAGAAAGAAAGAAAACTGTAAAATAAAAAATAAACAAAATCGTAGTAGATTATACTATATTAATAATAGTAATAATAGTATAAGCATATATTCATTGTATAAGTCTTTATGTAGGTATCAGCAAAATACATGCATTTTAAAATGAAAGCAAAAAAAGTTACCAACTGTTTTTAAATTTTTACTAAAAATCAGGAAATTCTCTGCATGAAATTAATTTTTCATCGATTAATCGATTAATCTATTAATAAATAAATTGTATACAGAAGAAATTATTATTAATCGATTAATAAATAAATTGTATACAGAAGAAATTATTTTAACTTAACATTGTATAAATATTTTTTGGGTCACTCACACGCTCCCTTTTGATGCAAAAAAAAAATTATCGATTTATAAAGAACAATTTCTGAAAAAAACTATTTCAGTGAAAATGTTTAGCAATATTAACCATGAACATCTTGAAAATATATCGAGAAATATTAAAGATATAATTCAATAAAACTCAAAAATAGTTTTGTTAAACTATTATCTATCTATCGTCCTGATTGTTGATCTCTAATTGTGCCTAATAAGATCTACAATTGGGGTTAATATTCTATCCGTCACATAACATTTAATACAGTATTTTGTTATAATTGAATTAAAATTTTATAACAGTCAGTTAATTGCCATACGTGATACACGTTTGGGCGATCATGTCTCTTTTGACACATGAATGACAGAATATTTTTCCGCATTAGGTTGCCATTTTTTATTCGGTAGGTTGGCAGTCAACCAAGGCTATAGAACCCAATCTGTTCCGCTATTCAACCCATAGCTGGAGGGAGAAGGGATGGATTAATACCTTTCCCAAAGTTATTTGTACGTAAATGAATGAAATGAATTCTAATGGAATTCAAATTCGGCTTTATTACAATACATTGATATAGATAGATAGATAGATAGATAGATAGATAGATAGATAGATAGATATGAACAATCGGAGATAGATAGATAGATAGATAGATAGATAGATAGATAGATAGATATGGCCATCGCATAATACTAATTAATATCATTCTAATTTTGTTGAGATTGTAATTGTTCTATTTTAATATTATTGATGTTAATTTATAATGATAATATACACGCTAAAAAGTCTGACTCCTTCTACCGAGCGCCCGTAGCTCAGAGGTAGAATTGCCAACTCGGTCGGGTTTCAATCCTGGGTAAAAAGCAATTGGCTGTCTAAACGTACTGATCAGCTGTGATACAGCGAAACAGATCTGTCTGAGGGTGACTATATATATATATATATATATATATATGCACAGAGACGAGTATAAAGACCAGAACGATGTTTAGAAAAAGTTTAAATGGAAAATAACTCTTTATTTTAAAGCTTCATAAAACATTTTATCAAGAAAAAATAAGGATATAAAGGTGAATTATATAATTCCAAATTATAAAACTCAATAAACTTATTTTGATAAAGTTGTGAGAATAATTATATAACATTCGAAAAAAAAAAAATAGATGATCAAAAACATCAGAACGATTAAATAAATCCATAAAATTTAATAATAATAATAATAATATATATATATATATATATATAGTATGAAATTGACTTTATTTGTTGCCATTATAAAACTTTGTGCCTATAATAATTCTTATATATATATATATATATATATATATATATATATATATATATATATATATGATTAAATAAAGAAGACAAGAGGAAAACTATATACGCGTTTCGTCCTATGATGGACTTTATCAAGGTAAAAAGATTTTTGCCTTGATAAAGTCTATCACCGGCCGAAACGGGTAGGCGAGTAAAATATAGTTTTCCTCTTGACTTCTTTATTTAACCATGCCGTTCTTAATCTCGGACTATAACTGAGAATACTTTTACACATATATGTATATATACATTTATACATATTAGGAATGAATCTTCCATTCATGACGTAACTCTTACATTGTATACGATTCGTGATTCTAACTGTTACTGAGCTCGACTGTTTGGCATCAAACTCCCAAGTAGAAGAAACCCTGTCTTGAAAAATCATCATTCACAATATTAACGCTGCTTGGAAATTCGGAGCGTGTGGTGGCCGAGCCGCACGGACCATCTGTTGTTTGGCAAACATTTTCAAAAGAAAAATGAAATAAGAAAAAACAAAAATGTAAAAAGACGATACTTAAGGGAAGGAAGGAAACCGTTTTCCCGCCAAAAGTACAAGCCATCTGAAGCTTTTCCGGTCTGTAGCCGGGTACTTCCTTTTTTGGGGGTTAATCTTTTCGTGAGCATCTGATTTTATATTTTTATTTTAGAGACAGAGGAACTCGTCTGAAATTGGCCAGGGGTCGGTGAAATAAGGCACAATAGTTGTGATTAGAGGGAGTCGGTGCAAAAGATGGGGGTGTTGATGACGCTGTGTCGTGAGTAGCGAGAGGTGGCCAGCATTCAGGGCAACAGAGGCTTGGCATGCCACGTGTCAGTTCTATTTTAATATCCCTGTGGCACCAGAGCCATATGGAACCTGAGTCAAAGACCATTCCATACCTTTCTCTCTTTCTCTATCTCCCCCTCTCTCTCTTTCTCTCTTTCTCTCTCTCTTTCTCTCTCGCTTTTGGCTCTTTCACCTTTTCATCATCTCAGTAATACTCTCACACACACATACGTATACATATACGCACATGCAAACTGTACTCGCGCTAACTTATTTAGTCGCACACAAAAGCACACACATAAAGCAGAAGCGAGACCACATATGAATCACACACAGATATGAACAGAATTATCTAGATAGATAGATAGATAGATAGATAGATAGATAGATAGATAGATAGATAGATGTGAGTTGCGTGAAATCGATAGATAGATAGATAGATAGATAATCAAGAGAATGACATGTATAGATAAACAGACTGATCTAGATAGATAGATAGATAGATAGATAGATAGATAGATAGATAGATATGAGTAGAGTGAAATCGATTGATTGATAATCAAGAGAGTGGCATGTATTGATCAACAGACTGATTTAGATAGATAGATTCATAGATAGATAGATAAATAATGAAATAAGTGGAATAAATAGATAGATAGATAGATAGATAGATAGATAGATAGAAATAGGCTGAGATAGATATGAACAAACTGAGATTGATAGATAGACAGATAGATAGATAATGTCAATCGTACGATACTAACCAAAATCCTTCTAATGATGTTGAGATCGTAAATGAATTAACGTATGAGTCGTATTTTTAGCAGTGTGTGCCTTTGTGTGTGTACGTGAAAGAAATATAGATTGAGAGTTAGATATTTTTGAAGCGTCGAAACCAATCTCTGCCTGTCATTCCTCAACACAAAGTCTGTGTACTTCAGCTGCAGGTTATTTTTTTCTCTATCTATATTCTTTCTGATATAGAAGTGTTCCCGCGGGTCAGTGCCGTCAAAGATTTATATCGATATGTAATCTAAAATGACGACAATATATATATTGATCTACCTACTGTTGGGCGTCTTATATTACGGTTTAAAATCCTTTTGTTATAAACCTTTTTAGTTAATATTCTTCGTGAAATTAACATTTATTTATTCATCAATGGTCTGAACAAGGTGATTTTCTCTCAATATTTTAATATATATATATATATATATATATATATATATATATATATATATATATATTAATCATATCACCCCAAGCAAGGCGAAAACGCCACTGATGCGCAGGGGGCTGCGTAAGAATGAAAAGATTGGAAAAGAGAAAAACCGGAAACCACAACCTGAACAGGAAACAAGGGATAAGCCTCTTCACCTGTTCAATAGACGTGGGTGGAGTGTGAACCGGGCGATAGTTTAGTCTATCTACTCCAATTGAAAAAAAAAAATTAAATAAAAAGAGTGAAAAGATTGGAAAAGAGAAAAACCGGAAATCACAACCTGAACAGGAAAAAAGGGATGAGCCTCTTCACCTGTTCAATAACGGTCTTTATTATAAGAGAGGATGTAAATAAAAAATATATGTCCTTTCTTCTCGCTTTCTTTTGCTAACTTCTGTAGAAGGTCCTGCATTTTCCTTTCCGTGTCTGCTATCAGCACTGTGTCATCTTATATTGTTGAGATTGTGGCCGCCAATGACGAATTCCGGTAAGGCTATTATTTCTCTCATAACTGCTTCGCTGTAGAGGTTGAATAAATCCGGTGACATAACACATCTTTGTCTTTCTATTTTTGTATAACTGCTGAGTTCACTTCCTATCCCTACACAATCGGTTTGCTGCCAATATAGATTCTTGAATATCTTAAGGTCTTCTCTGAAAATGTCAGGGTTGTCGAGCATCTCTATCAAGTACTTGTGGCGTATTTTATCAAACGCCTTTGTGTCATCTATAAAGTACAGATAACGATCCTTCTGCATTTGTGTTACTCCTTCAGATAGCATTCTGAGCATGAATATCGCAGTCCTCATTCGGGTATCTTTAACGAGGCCACACTGTTCTTTTATCTCTGGGCCGATTCTGCTGTGAGTTCTTTTCATCAGAATCCGGATGATGAGTTTTGTTATGTGGCTCATTAAACTCTTTGTTCGGTGGAGTTCACATTCCTTTGCACCTGGCTTTTAAGGTAGTATTATGAAAATTGATCTGTTTAGGTCCTCCGGTATATCGCCGCTGTAATATATTTCGTTTATTATTTCTGTGAGCCTTTCTACGTTAGAATGGAAATGTTCTAAGGGCATCTCTATTACAATCCCGTTGGGTTCTGCTGTTTTGTTTCTGTTCAATTTGGTCATTGCCGATTCTACTTCGGTTTTTAATATTTCTGGTTTATCCTTATTTTTGTGCATTGTTGGTTGCTCTCTCTTGTCGTGGAAGTGATCTCACATATACTCGTCCCATCTTTGAAGTATTTTTTCTAATATGAGTGTACCGTCATTTGATTTTATACATCCTGTTGCTGAGTAGGTCTTTTGCCCTGGTAGTTCCTTTATATTTTTTATGTATATCTGTATTATTTGCCCCTGGATTCCATTCGTATTTTTGTGCATTGTTGGTTGCTCTCTCTTGTCGTGGAAGAGATCTCCGATGTACTCGTCCCATCTCTGAAGTATTTTTTTCTAATATGAGTGTACCGTCATTTGATTTTATACATCCTGTTGCTGAGTAGATCTTTTGCCCTGTTAGTTCCTTTATATTTTTTATGTATATCTGCATTATTTGTTATGCTCAGTCTCTCTACTTCGGCGCATTTGTCGTTAAGTCATATTTCTTAAGACTGTCTACATTTGCTCCTTATTTTCTTGGGCATTCTTTTGTATTCCGTTCCCTATCTTGGCATCGTTTTCTGTCTCTTTTGCATCATGTCAAGAATCTCTTCGGTGATCCACTCGTTTTTCTTTAGACGTGTGTTTTTCTTATGGAATGATATCGTTCGCTGAAGTTACTAGAGCTACTCTTCATGCGTCTCATTTTGAGCTTCCGTTTCCAATTTGTTCTTCGTATTTCGTTTTCACGCTTCCTACAGGTTTGTGTCATTCACGAGTCTATTGTACTGCAATCTTAGGGCTGTGTTAGGTTATTTTTAATCTCCTAATCTATTTTCACTTAGAATTATCCACTTGGCAATAAATACTAAAAAATAGTATGAAATACATCAATTTTTAAAATCTTAGGTGCCCTAATAATTATGACCGGTAGTGTATATATATATATATATATATATATATATATATATATATATATATATACATGTGTGTGTGTGTGTGTGTGTTCTTCAAATTGATGATCACCCAAGAGTATGCATCCACTACCAGAAACTGTAACGATAATTGTCGTATAAACCATAGATGGGCTATTTGGGTGCAAAACAATACCAAATATGCCTAAGCAGGCGTCTGCAACAGGGATTAGCCATCTACACCAGCAGACAACTATACTTAGATTCGATCGGCCAGCCATATATAATCTTGAAAATTATTTTGTTTATAAGCATTTAAGAACATCTCTGTTCAAGATTCAACTGCAGATATTTTCAGTTGGTTTATCAGTTCTTTAAATTTATTCTATGTGCCGTGTCCCTTCAGGACGTAGGCGATCATGGTCTTCCACATCTTCTTATCCCTTGTTACTCTTAATTCCCCCTTCTCCAGTTTTCCCACTCAATCGCCCGCTCCAGCATTCGTCTGCTCAAGTCCGTCTGCTCAAGTCCATCATGCGTTTGCCTCTCCTCCCTTCCATCCGTCCCCTGAGCATCAAGTTCTCGAAGCCTTCCTTCCTCATTACACGTATCAGTAACTTCAGCTGTTTTTTTCCAGATGTTAAGTATCAGTTTCTTTTGCGTGTCCATTCTCTGCAGAATCTCGTGGTTGCTCGCATGTTCCATTGATGGTATCCTCAGCATCCTTCTGTAGAATCACATTTTGGTTGTTTTAAGTCTTACCTTCGTCTTTTATGTGATTGTCCAGCATTCGCTGCCATATTAAAGGATAGACATCACATGACATTCTAGTACTCTCTTTTTTTTTTTGTTTCTAATGAATGTTCTTTGTCTCTTAATACTCTACTCAGATTCTGGGATGCATCCCTGGCCATGCCAATACACCTTCGGAATTCCGTATCGCACTTCCGTTTTCTAGTAAAACGCTTCCAAAGTCGAATTCTTTATAAAAGGAATTATTTTCTTACTTCCATGGTGGAATAATTACAGATTCCGAGATTAAATATGTTCATTAAATAATGTATATGCTTCCTTGTTTTTTTTAAATAAAACATGTTGGTGTTGAATCACAGGTTAGTTATCAGGTGAAAGTATTTTCGAATTATTTTACGACTATAAGCACTCATTGATATAATCACCTTCACTTTCCCTTCCGTACGTGTCGCAGAGACTCATACTGTTGTGAAATGGTCAAGCATATCTAGTTGACCATTGCTTGTCTTTCTCCGTTCGGAGCTCGTCTCTTATATTAAACCAACTCTGTCCACGTACAGAAAGTCCTTATCCTCTTTTTATCACAACCGCTGTACCGTTTTCATCCCTCTTTCTTTCTTTCTTTCTTTCTTTCTTTCTTTCTTTCTTTCTTTCTTTCTGTCAAAAAAAGGAACTCGATACGTAAAGCCACAAGTTTATACAGCTGAAGAGTGTCAACTTTAGACTTGAAACACGTGTAGCGTCACAAATACCATTATGGACACTTAAAATATCATAACATGTATAATGTCTTTATACTACAATAAATATATACTTTAAACAAAACGTTCCCGGTCTCTCACACTTTTTATTCTATACCAATTTCTCTCGTTGGAACAACCCTATTTCCTTTCATATATATATATATATATATATATATATATATACTCAATATCATGCACCTTACGATGAAAAACCTGCTTCCCAAAATACCAAAATACCTTTTATCAGTAAAACCACTGAAAAAAAAATCTTTGTGCTAAACATTATTACAACTGCAACAATATAAATTATCACAACACACACACACACACACACACACACACACACACACACACACAAACAGACATGTAGAATCGCCGACTGATGTCAATTCGGTCGGGTTTCAATCCTGGCTAAAAGCAATGGATGTCTATCCGTGCTGATGAGCTGTTATACAGCGAAACAGAACTATCTGCGGATGACTATATATATATATATAATGCTAATAAATTTGTCAATTAACTGAGGAGAGTCATGCTGACATCGAAGTTTCGTTAAGGCACCACTATGATGCTATCTCTCCTCAGAACCTTTTTTGCAATCTCTCTCTCTCTCTCTCTCTCTCTCTCTCTCTATATATATATATATATATATATATATATATATATATATATCGGTATGTTCATAATCTATCTATCTATAGCATTTTTTTGACTCCTGATATTAAAGAGGCCAGGGAAAGATGATTAGCTGATTTTTTTTTGCCAACTATTCTTATTTTTTATCTTCTTTGCTCTCTCACTCTTTCTCTCTCTCTCTCTTCTCTCTCTCTCTCTATTTCTTTCTCCCATTCTTACTTTCGTCGCATTTTTCCCGCCATTTCTTCTTTCTCCTTTCAATGTTCGCCGGAAGCAAATACTTATCCCATTAAATATCACCTTTAACCATTCAGTAACTACGTCATTTCTACAGAGAAGCGTTTATAAACAAACAAAAATCGGAATCCCCTTCTTACAGAAGCCAACGAAGACGAAATTACTATCAACATTTTGTATATCTTTACTTGTAGAGTAGATAAGTGTTGTTCGGGGCAAAGTGGCTCACTCATTCGAAACCATACTCCTAAAAAAAAAAAAGTTCCTGCTATTCATCTTGAGAGTCTCGACAAAATAAAAAATATGTATTTGTAATATAATCAACCCTGACTTTCTTGCCGACATGATGTGGCTTCCCTCTGTCTTTTCTACAAGTATTTTTATGGCAACTGATCTGATAAGCTTTTTTCCCTGGTACATCGTCCATATGTATTCACTCGTACTACTAAATTGGCATTAAGGTCCCACTCATTTATCTTCGAACTAGAATTAGAGTAGATAGACTAAACTAATTGGAGTAGATAGACTAAACTAATTGGAGTAGATAGACTAAACCAATTGGAGTAGATAAACTAAACCAATTGGAGTAGATAGACTAAACTATCGCCCGGTTCACACTCCACCCACGTCTATTGAACAGGTGTAGAGGCTCATCCCTTGTTCCCTGTTTAGGATGTGGTTTCCGGCTTTTCTCTTTTCCAATCTTTTCACTCTTATGTAGCCCCCTGCACCACAGTGGCGTTACCGCCTTGCTCGGGGTGATATGATTAAAAAAAAATACCCTCTTCTATTCTAACAGTTTCTTTTCTCACACTTCCTGTTTGTGGAACTCGCTTCCATTTGCTTGCTGCTCTGATAGCTTCAATCTCCAAAGGTTTAAATACAATGTCAGTTGCCACTTTCTATCTACTTGATTTTTATCCAATTCGTATCTTTTCTTCGACATCCGCTGTACCTTTTTTATTCTTTTACTATGAATCCCTGTGCAACAATGGCATTTCTGCCTTGCTCAGGTTGAAATGATTGTAAAAACAAGCACAGAACTTCAGAAAATTCTCAGGTGGCAGTTAAGGGCACATTAAGGAAAAACTTCAATGTAGTGCTTTTAATTTAAGCCTACTCGTAACCAGCTGGGACACCAAAAAATTAAATTAGGTTTATTTTAAAGAATTTAATTAAATATTTAAATCCACTCTATATGATCCGAACCTGGAAGTTGATCTCTTCACTGATCGAACTCGAAGAGTTCAACTGTGGAAAGTAATAGACTTGAGACAGGCAATACATCAAAAATCAAAACTATTAACGTTCAACATTCAGCGAGTATCTCAGAGTAGACACAGAATTGACCAGCTGTACTATCCATGATGCTTCTTGTTTTGAACATCTAATTGTATTCAAGTTCACCCCAGATCTCACTTGTAACTCGTATATACGACCCATCGCTAAAGAGGCTATAAAATGTGTCGATTCATTTTACTTTATATATATATATATGTATATATATATATATATATATATATAACACATATATATTACAAATTGTCGGTTGCTTATAACCAAGTTTCGTTAAAATTCGTTAATTTCCGTAACATGTTTACATTTGTTGACATTACGATACATTTCAGAGCAGATATGATTGTTTGCGATAAAATCGAAAATTGCGTTATGTAAGCATGATAAAAACCTCGTCTGATCAAGAGGCTATCCGTGGTCGCGTGGTCAAGACGGTACCAGATCAAATGGTATGCTTCCCCTATGTAATAGGTCGCAGGTTCGAATCCTGCTGGGTAGCACACATTTTCGTAATAAAAATTTATCGTAAATAATCAGGCTGGTAGATTTAAATATAAAAATACTGTTTAATTAAAAACAGAATATCTACTTAAATACGAGTATCAGTAAAAATAATGTTCAAAATAATATATATATATATATATACCTCCTGTCTCACTTAATATATATATATATATATATATATATGATTTATTTCTAAAAACATTATATGTTGTTGCTTAAACAAATTAATTAAAAATATGTCGAAGTTAATCCATTTCATAACGGATTTCGTCAGATTTTGTATATATATATATATATACATCAAACTTGTCCTTCAAATATACACCCATCACACTATCCCGTGCGTTACTTTTTTTTTGTTTTTTAATCGTATCACCCCGTGCAAGGCGGTAACGTCACTGATGTGCAGGGGGCTACGTAATAGTGAAAAGATTGAAAAAAAGAGAAAGCCGGAAACCACATCCTAAACAGGGAACAAGGGATGAGCCTCTTAACCTGTTCAATAGATGTGGGTGGAGTGTGAACCGGGCGATAGATAGATCTATCTACTCCAATTACAGTGCAATCCAGGGCCGTACGATAAGCACATATAATGTTAATAATATAATATTAACTGTTAAAAGGACAGTAAATATCATATCGAAGTGTTCATATCTATCTATCTATCAGTTTCTTCATTTCTATCTATCTATCTATCTATCTATCTATCTATCTATCTATCTATCTATCTCAGTCTGTTCATATCTATCTATCTATCTATCTGTCTATCTATCTATCTATCTCAGTCTGTTCATATCTATCTATCTGTCTATCTATCTATCTATCTATCTATATCAGTGTGTTCATATCTATCTATCTATCTATCTATCTATCTATCTATATATATATATATATATATATATATATATCAGTGTGTTCATATCTATCTATCTATCTATCTATCTATCTCACTCTGTTCATATCTATCTATCTATCTATCTATCTATCTATCTATCTATCTATCTATCTATCTATATATCTCAGTGTGTTCATATCTATCTATCTATCTATCTATCTATCTATCTATCTATCTCTGTTCATATCTATCTATCTATCTATCTATCTATCTATCTATCTATCTATCTATATATCTCAGTGTGTTCATATCTATCTATCTATCTATCTATCTATCTATCTATCTATCTCACTCTGTTCATATCTATCTATCTATCTATCTATCTATCTATCTATCTATCTATCTATCTATATCACAAGCTGTTCATATTCTCTATCTCTATCCATTACAATATATTCCTTTTTTATCTACCTTCATATTCTATATATACGGATCCATTACAATCTATCTATCTATCTATCTATCTATCTATCTATCTATCTATCTATCTATCTATCTATCTATCTATCTATATCTATATATATATATATATATATATATATATATATATGTTATATATCGCCGTACGACGACAAAATAACGAGAACACGCATATATAAAAATATAAGGTTATATTTTTATTCTTGACGACGAACCCGTGTGGAATAGAAAATGGAAGAGTGAGAGCGCACATAGAATGGGTCGACGGGAGTGTAGTCTTGCCTGAGGTGTCTCTCTGCTTCCACTGGCCGTTCTCTGCTGGCGAATCCGTGTGTCGAGGTCTTTTTTATAGTCTTCTAGAACCGGGATTTTCCTTCCGGTTTTGCCTCGCCCACGCAACGCCCACGTAATGCCAAGAGACACCTGTTCTGTTTGCCTCCGTAGTCATTTCCGTCGCTGTCGGAAATAAGGTCAAACGACATCCGCTCCAGGCCCGACAGGATGTATTTCTCAAACACCTGTCTTGTCGTTCGCCGACCCCTTCACCGACGGGAAACACCATCGCTTGCATCCACCTTCCTCGGGTGGGGCCAGATTGTTATATGACACTCCTCGCCCTCCCATTTTCCAAAATGTTCACCTAAGAACATTTTAAGCGCAACACCCTCACACACCCCCCATGCCACACAAGCCCGACAATTGTACAAAACATGTGCACGCCGAAACAAACAAAACAACAACAAAAAAAACTTTGTAACTTTCAATGTTCGTTTCCTTTCTCGACTCTGTCCATACGCGTAGACGCCTCGATGCACGACCATATGATCATAGGCGGTAACCGCGCCCCAGTTTCTAAACTGACATCGAGTAAATGACCTTTGACCAACACTATGCGTGTTTCCGCTCGAGTTTATTGTTACACATGTAACTTCATTTAATTTAATTTAATTTCAAACATACTATGTTTGAACACAGAAAAACTGCCATTATCTGCAGTACATATCATTCATAGTCTGACCGAGAAATGTTCAATAGAAAACGAAGAAAATTACCCTGATTCCAACGTTAATCCGCATGCAATTTACTTGTGGAGGATTAGAGGTTTCATCTATCTTAATTTAGTCTAAAAAATGGACCCGTGACTCGTAATTCCTTAGTTTGTATCTTCCGCATGTTTTGCTATAAGGAAGGTGACCTAACTATTTCACTTAAACTATCGTTAATCCTCCCACTGCTTTCTTTCCCAATCCTATAGCATATCAGCCAATAAGTCTACAAGACTTTTCAGTTGTTCTTTCTTTTTGTTCCGATCAACTGTGGAATCTGCAGGTCTATCCGTACTTTTTGCCCCAACAGACGTTTGCCTCATTTGGACATCTTCGCTGCTAGGTGATTCCCTAGAAAAACCCTGATCTACATGAGTAGATCCAGTCGTTTCACACTTTGAGCAATCATCCTCGAACGTGGATGAAACATTATTTATACCACCGATTCTATCATCATTATCAATAGTTGACACGTTTTTATTCGCCATTTTACGTCGCGTCATGATGCGACGCTCCATTAATGGAACATCAGACTCATCGTCTGATTCCACACGTTGGTGTCGATTTTTGTGCACTGGAAAGTCGGTCTGTTCCGCTCCGGATTCGTCATCCGAATCACTGGATTCTACTGGAGCAGCCAATACAATCTTTCGTAACGGCCTATCGGAAGTAGGGATTTTCCATTCATCAATGGACGCTGCCCGAAGATGCTCAGCATGCGTCTTAATGACTGAGCCGGTTAACTGATCTCTAATTCTATAAGAGACCGGGCCAGTCTTTTCAACGATCACATAATATGGCCGCCAGCGCACATCTAACTTCCCTTTCTTTTGGTGATTCTTATAGTACACCAAATCACCAACCTCAAAAGTTGTATTTTTCGTCTTACCACGCGACTTATCTATCGCGGCTCTCCTCGCTTTTCTTATATTATTCCTAACTAAAGTGAAGCTACGATGCATTTCCTGTAGTGCAATTTGGTGATGCTCATCACCATAATATATGCGACGAGGCCTCAGTATATTGTCCAAGGGCAAAATAACATCCCTGTTGTAGAGCAAGTAATACGGTGAAAACTTAGTGGTTTCGCTCACATGAAACCGGATAGCCGCCAACATTTGGTTAATGTAAATATCCCACGACTGTTCGTTGTTGCCGATTTTTTTTTGCTAGAACATCATGCATTGTTCTGTGAAACCTCTCAACCTTACCGTTGCTCTGGGGGTGATAAAAAGAAGTTGTCACATGGTGTATATTTAGGTCTTCTAATGTCTTTTTCATTACCCTGTTGACATTTTCTGGCCCATTATCAGTTAAAAGCTGAAGTGGTGTCCCAAATCTGGGGAAGATTTCGTCAACTAAGAGATGCACCACTGTTTCTGCCTTCTTGTTGGGAACCGCAAATGCCTCCGGCCAACCACTGTACATATCTATGAATGTAACTATGTATTGGTTACCTGAATGGGTCTTTGGTTAGGGTCCTGAGACATCTAAAGCAACCTTTGCGAAAGGAAAAGGAGGGAAGTCACATTCCTGTATGTGGGGTTGCTGCCTCTTTAGGTTTCTTGTCTGACACGGGATACATTTACCTACGAAATCATTTATTTCTCTAAGTAAACAAGGCCAGAAATACTTTTGTTTTATTGAGTGGAATGTCTTATCCACCCCCATATGGCCACTGTCATCATGGTATTGAACTAGCACCCTTTTTCTAAGGTGAGATGGTACATACAGCCTGATGAGGGGTTCATCATCAGGTTGAGACAAATAGTACACCACCTCATCCATTACTATATATCTCTTCTGTTCTGCTTTGGTAGCCCTACCATTTCGTAATCTAATCTTCAGGTCTAAGATGTTTTTGTCTGATTCTTGCTCCCTGATTATGTCTATTCCTTTCAATGTGGGCCGTTCGGGTGCCTCTGATGAATTTCCGACATTTTTATGGGCTGCTAATTCTTCCGGCTCCATTAGGTTGGAGTTGATAACACTAACCAAGTAATTTCTATCATCTATATCTACTGGAGAAGCAATATGGTCTTCGTTCACATCAACAGCGCGTGATAAGAGATCCGCGCAAACATTATCCTTACCCTTAAGATACTGTATGCTGCAATTGTAGCCAGACATGCTCAGAGCCCAAGTCTGTATCTTCTTATTTTGTATGGGCGAATTAAGTAAGTGCTCCAGGGGCCTATGATCAGTGTATATTGTGAATGTTGCGCCATGCAGGTAGTGATTCAGTTTTTGAAGAGCATAGTGTATGGCATAAGCCTCTTTCTCTATAGTTGACCACCTAGTTTGTGTGTCACTTAATTTATGGGACAATAAATAAATGGTTTTTTCTACATCCTTCCTATTTTCCTTATCGTACACCACCTGGGATAGGCATGCGCCAATCGATTGATCGGATGCGTCAGTATATAACCTATACGCCTTATTTGGGTTGGGATAGGCTAGTGTTATCATCTCCGCGAGCTTCGTTTTTAGTGTATCGAAAGCGGTTTGGCAAGCATCGTCCCATTGGAATCGTGCATATTTCCTTGTCAAATTGACCAGCGGTTCGGCTATATCAGAGAAATTTCTAATAAAGCGGCGATAGTATGAGGTCATCCCAATAAAAGCTCTTACTTGCCTAACAGTGGTTGGAGTAGAAACTGACTTTATAGCCTTGACTTTATTGAGGTCTGGTTGTATTCCCTCTTCACTTATCTTGAACCCCAGGTATTGGGTCTCTTTCTTAAAGAACTCACACTTAGCTGGCTTCAGTTTAAGGTTGTGCTTACGTAGACTACTCAAGACTGTGTCTATATGTCTTAAATGATCTTCCACCGTATTTGAAAATATCAGAATATCATCTAAATATACCAGAGCAAAATCTTCCTGTCCCTGTAAAACAACTGACATTAATTCCTGGAAGATGCCGGGTGCGTTTGCAAGTCCAAATGGCATAACATTAAAATGAAACAGACCCTTGTGGCAGGTGAATGCAATTTTTCTTTGTCATCATCATGAAGCTTAACTTGCCAGTACCCTGATTTTAAATCAAGCTTCGAAAAGTACCTTGCCGAACCAAGTGATGCCAGTATATCATCGATGACAGGAAGAGGTCGAGCATATTTCTTTGTAATCTTATTAAGTGCTCTAAAGTCTACACAAAATCTCTTACCACCGTCTTTCTTCTCTACTAAAACTACTGGAAAACCCCACAGGCTATTGGATCTCTCAATTACACCTGCCTGCATCATTTCGTCGATTGCTGAATCCATTGTCTTTCTTTGTTTGAGGGGTGTGCGATATGGGCGTTTTCTTATGGGCTCATGCGTTCCAGTATCGATACGCATCTCCACAGTATCGGTTCTGCCCAGCTTCTTGTCGTCACTAACGAACATGTCCCTATTTCTTTTTAGCAATTTGTTAATTTCGGGCTTGAATTCCTCCGGTACATGTACCTGTTCCAAATCTACATCAGGAGTTTTATTATTTTGTTTATCGGGCATAGTAATTTCAATAATATTACCTGCCCTTTCCAATTTAGCCAGCGGACACCCCCGTCTCAAAGTGATTGTCTGGTTAGTGTTATTCATTATCAGCAACTGAAACTTACGAGACTTTGGCATTTTTACAACTGCGTTGGCTACTGATATACCACATAAGTTGCTAACATATCCACTACTCAGCTGTTCGATTTCATATTCTTTGCCACGTCCATTTCTCAGCCTGGTTAATCCCAGACAAGCATGCAGGTGTTGAGGTCTTAATGTTACTTTTTGAGCTAACCTAACAATAGAGGAAATATGAACATCCTCCTCTAATGCCACGTATTCTTCACCAATCTTCAATGCCCCCAAATCGAAATACATTCTCACCCCGTTCTGCATCAGCCAATCTCGGCCAAGTATAACGTTTCTATTGAGATTTTTCACGACTAAAAAATCATGGGGTATGGACTTACTTCCTATCTGGACCTGTAGACGACAAAGGCCTTCAACGTATAACGGGGATCCATTCGCAGTTCGAAGTTTAATGTCCCTCTTTTGCAGTTCAAGTCCCAGTCGCAATTTTTTAAATACCCTACAGCTTATAACCGATACCTCTGCTCCCGTATCTACCAATGCCCTATAAGGTCTACGTTCTATTCTAATAAAGATGGAATTTGGCGCGCCCATATTACCAACTATGTGCGTTGGTACTGCCTTGTTCCGTTCGTTGGGCGTCGCACGAACGGACCTCTGCCGTTTCCCGGGGCGCGTCTACAAAATTTCGCTATGGGGCCTTCTTTCCCACAATTCCAACACCTAACAACGCTCCCGTTCCTCTCCCGCTCGCGAGTCTTGTATTTAGTTCCCCTATTACCAACTTTTCTACTGTTCTTATTCCTATTATTATTATTATTATTATTAGTATTAGATTCAGCGGGGCTTACGGCTTCTATCGGTACCCGTCTCCGAGAGTGGCAAATTTCCATAGGCTCCTCTTCGTATTCAGAGTTTGCATCGAGTCGAATTTTCCATCTCAACTCAGATAACGCTTTCTGATAGGCAGCCTCTAGTGTTTGTGGCTCATCCTTCATAACTGCCATCTTTATTTCCCGATCCCTTAGACCTTTTATGAAAAATCCTAGAACTTGTTTTATCACAACTTCATTCCTCCCGTCAACCCCAACATATGCGCTCTCCGCTAAGCGTACTACTCTCTGCATGTAGTCCTGCACCCCTCTGTTCTACCCTGCTTAATGTTCACTAATTCAACTAACCGTGCATCGGGGTCTAAAACCAATCCGTAATATTCCTTTAAAGAAGTTTTGAACTCCTTCCATGTGAGTTGTGGGTTATTAGAGATTAGTCTATATACATAGTGTCCAACAGCTCCACTTGTTGTGAGAAGAGCTGCCTGACACTTGTCTTCTTCTGCCACGCGCACAACTTTAAAATACCTCTCCATATCCTCCAACCAAGCACTACAACCACCATCTTCTTTGCACGCTAATGGCTGTATATTCTTTAAAAAAGATTCTCCCCTTAAAGTGTTCGACACCGAACAAGCCACATTTCTCAATTCTAGGGTCAGACCTTGAACAAAATCGGCAAAAGTATGCTGTTCCATTTTTTTTTTTTTTTTTTTAATTAGACTTATTATAAACTTATGAACAAGAGCAGAACACACACAAGATCGAATCAAAAGTCACCTACCTTTCGTTGATGTCGTCTATGGTCGTCCGGCTGCTTTCTATTTTCGTCTTCTTTTTTCTTTTTCTTCCTCTATCTGGTGTTTTTAATTCCGTCGAATTTCAATTGTCGCCGTGGTAACCAAGTTCGCATCTATCTGTTTTGTTGTTGTTGTTGTCTTAAAACAGCAAGTCACTAGGCACCAATTTGCGTATGTTATATATCGCCGTACGACGACAAAATAACGAGAACACGCATATATAAAAATATAAGGTTATATTTTTATTCTTGACGACGAACCCGTGTGGAATAGAGAATGGAAGAGTGAGAGCGCACATAGAATGGGTCGACGGGAGTGTAGTCTTGCCTGAGGTGTCTCTCTGCTTCCACTGGCCGTTCTCTGCTGGCGAATCCGTGTGTCGAGGTCTTTTTATAGTCTTCTAGAACCGGGATTTTCCTTCCGGTTTTGCCTCGCCCACGCAACGCCCACGTAATGCCAAGAGACACCTGTTCTGTTTGCCTCCGTAGTCATTTCCGTCGCTGTCGGAAATAAGGTCAAACGACATCCGCTCCAGGCCCGACAGGATGTATTTCTCAAACACCTGTCTTGTCGTTCGCCGACCCCTTCACCGACGGGAAACACCATCGCTTGCATCAACCTTCCTCGGGTGGGGCCAGATTGTTATATTACATATCTATCTCAGTGTGTTCATATCTATCTATCTATCTATCTATCTATCTATCTATCTATCTATCTATCTATCTAATTCATCATTACACGTGACACGCATCTGACCAATAAAAATGAAACCCTAAACAACATTCCGGTAGACTGTCTTTGTGTTTTTAAAATTATTCTTTTTAATAAATTTCTTATTTCCTGTCTGTCTTTTGGGTGGTGCATTGCGTTGCAGTTAGTATTGGCTCGAAACGTACATGCAAATATTCCTGAGAAAGGCATTAATCCGTTTTTTCTCCATTTAGCTATGGGTTAAATATAGGATAGATTGAGTTCTGTAGCTTTGGTTGGAAACCAGCCTACCACGAAAAGTAATGGCAACCTACTGCCAGAAAACCTTCTACTAAATTAGTCATGTCAATTTTGAGACATGATCGCACAAGCAATACACACGCATAGCACTTAACTGATTGACATGTGTTTAAATATATATCTAAAGGAGCTTAATAAAGATGAAACATGTTAGATTAATACACATTGTTCTTTATTTATTCTAACTCTATCTATGTCAGTTTTTTCATTATCTATCTATCTATCTATCTATCTATCTATCTATCTATCTATCTATCTATCTATCTATCTATGTAAGTTTGTTCATTATCTATCTATCTATCTATCTATCTATCTATGTCAGTTTGTTCATTATCTATCTATCTATCTATCTATCTATCTATCTATCTATCTATCTATGTCAGTTTGTTCATTATCTATCTATCTATCTATCTATCTATCTATCTATCTATCTATCTATCTATGTCAGTTTGTTCATTATCTATCTATCTATCTATCTATCTATCTATCTATCTATGTCAGTTTGTTCATTATCTATCTATCTATCTATCTATCTATCTATCTATCTATCTATCTATCTATCTATGTCAGTTTGTTCATTATCTATCTATCTATCTCAGCCTGTTCTTATCTATCTATCTATCTATCTATCTATCTATCTATCTATCTATCTATCTATGTCAGTTTGTTCATTATCTATCTATCTATCTATCTATCTATCTATCTATCTATCTATCTATGTTCTTTATTTATCTAAGTCTGTTCATATCTTATTTGATGGATATTTATATATCCATCAACTATTTTTATGTTCATATATATATATACAATTTATTAATATATTCATAGATATCCATGTATATTTATTAATATTAATTTACATGAAGTCTGTGGTACCCTTTAAAATAAAAATAAGTTTAAATATTTCTATTTTGTTTTATTCTATTCTTCTCGATTTCTTTACGACGTCGAGGCCAGCTTAATAAGCCGGAATTAAATTTCTCTCCACCTTGTCCCAACGCTAGTCTTCACGATGAAATCATTGTCAGTCTCATGGGATAATGGGGTAAGGGGAGACTTTGGTATTCTTTTCTGCAATTGTACGAATATTTGTAAGTCCTAAATCTCCTCAGCCTTTTTGACATCGAGACAGAAACTTACCAAAGTCCAAGAGCAAAGGTTGGGGAGCCGCTTCCATAGATCAGGTAGCCCCTCTCCCATTACTCTAAAAGAGGGATCGTAAAGGTCAATCTCTGATGCCCGACGTGTCCCCACGACAGATATCAAAAAGAAGAAGGAAGCGTCGAGGGAGTTGGAATATTCGTTTTACCAATCCTCTGTATTTATGGGATTCCCACTTTAAATCAGGCCTTGTGCCACATTCCGTTTGCGTGGATGCACTGATAAATAATTTAAAGGTAGATATCAGAAATAGATTTATGGCCCCTTTCCGTTGTCACTGTCGCTCTGTTTTCTTTGATCTTAGAAAAAGATAAAAAAGACGGCATGGGTCTAGCTTCCTTCATTTAATTTTATCTCTGATCTTAATAGATATATTGTCCACTCTCCAGGTTTCGACAGCCTAAAAAACGAACAACGACGAGGTTTTGGAGAGGATGGACACGAAAAGGAAACAGATACTTAACGTCAGGAAAAGACAGCTGAAGTTTCTGGGAGATGTAATGAGGAAGAAGGGCTTAGAGAATCTGATGCTCACGGGACGGATAGAGGGAAGAAGAGACAAGGGAAAGCAACGTGTGATATACTTGATGGATTTGAGCAAGTGGATGGCAAAATGGGGGTTAATTCGAATAACAACAGAAGGGGGGTGTTAGGAGCTACAAAGGTGATGTGGAAGGCCATGGTCACCTACGCCCTGAAGGGACACGGCACATAGACGAACAAAAACATATCTTCTGATAATTTTTGTTTGTCGTTGTTGTTGTTGTTTCACTACTTGGTTTGTTTTGCTTATGAAACAACGCCTACTAACCCTCGGGTCCATTCTGCCCTGCCAACTTTACCGATCCGACAGGAGATCGGAATGATCTTTTGTATGAAGATATTGCAACCGCAACTCGATTCGAACGCCAGGAAAGGGTGAGGCATTTGTGTGCATAGCGCACGCGTAAAATGACATAGGTATTTATTGGGATAATCATAGTCTGGCACAAGGT
This sequence comes from Ascarosepion bandense, assembly GCA_037127315.1. NCBI lineage: Eukaryota > Metazoa > Mollusca > Cephalopoda > Sepiida > Sepiidae > Ascarosepion > Ascarosepion bandense. Next base: position 429,179 of record JBBBDQ010001281.1, on the reverse strand, counting down.
CAAAACTACAAGCCACCACCCAGTAGTAAAGGCTGCTAGTCAAAATCGCCAAAACTCTCGAGAATCCAGCAAGGATCGAATTCACTACAAGTAATATTGTTTGTTCATGCGAGATCTTTCATTATATGCGGGGAAAAGAGATTTCAAAATCAGCTTAGCGGATACCTGGACTGAACTTTATACATAGATTGCGATGGGCAAATTGTCGCAAACTTTTTTAATTTAGCGCATTGTTTGTTTTTTATTTTGTCGACTTCACGGTGTAGTAGGGTCAGGTGGGCACCGTCTGTGAGAAAAAGAGACGCAATTGGAAACGGAATGCTGTACTGCTTGGAATTCCGGCAAGAAGTTTCAATACGAACATTTCAGATTGTTTGGGTGTCAGTTAGAGAAAAGTGCAGAGAATTTGGAAAGAGTTCGATGAGTCTAATGGTGATTACGATGATGTTTGGTGTAATCACTTGTGATAGCGGCGTTATGTCCCCATTCATCTTCTCAAAAGGCCTCAGACTCAGCACATGCTTTGAGGAGGTAGTGTTGCCCTGGAACAAGTGGGTGGATGTGGCTGACGCTGCCCCATGTCACATAAGAAGGAGAATCCGGTCATGGCTCTCAGACAATTTCTGCGACTACGTCACCCCCTTACATATGACCATTGAACTCCCCAGACTGCAATCTCTTTGTGTGGGCGAGGTTGAGAGACCAACAAAACTTCTTGTAGTCCCAAAGATGAACTGAGGGCAAGGATTATGGCAGCATTAATCAGTTTTAAAAGTAGACCGTCTAGATTAGACGCAGGAGATTCTGAATTCATCTGGAGGACGTGGTTGAATAAATTTATTGAATAAATTTACTTTTTAGTAAGATATTTTTGTGTAATTTTGGTAAATATATCTGTTAAAATGAGAAGCCAGTGTTTTTGCGTAATTTAGACAATTCATCCATCGCACACTGTCTATAATGTCAAAAATGTGCCCACTCTTTAAAAGACAATAAATACAGTCTTTACTGACTTGCAAACAAGATTAATGAAAATTAAGAAGCATTTCATGTTTGTTATCTTACAAAGAAAATTAACAGTTTAAATTAAGTATTAAATGCATCGATATGAAAAAAGTTATAGAAATCAAAAAGTGAGCAGATTTTTGGCTGGGGCACCATGCACTATATATATATATATATATATATTGTCTTTCTTTAATCTGAAGTGGAAGAGTAGGAAGGTAAATTCCAAGAACCTGATCCTAATCAATATTAAAAAATATTAACATTAAAAAGTGATGCAGGCAGAGAGCTCAATGTATTAAGAATACAGAGCAAATATAAATTAGAGAAAATTTTCAAAATTTTGACACTTTTGAATTTTGAAAATTTTCTCTAATTTTGACACCTTTGAATTTTGAAAATTTTCTCTAATTTATATATATATATATATATATATATATATATATATACACTTCTGGTCAAAACCTTAAAACCAGATAACAAAGTGTTTTAAAAATACTTTCAATATTTGTTTAAATTAATCGATTAAAAGCTTAAAATAAACTACATTTTTTAATTAAATGTAAATATTCCGAAAATACATTTCGATTTATATAAGAATACCTTTTTTTTACCTTTGTTCTATCTGGTCATAAGATTTTGAACAGGAGTCTATATAAATAAAGACGAAAGAAAAACCTTTACTTTCCAACGATTTTTGTTCCCTAAGTGACTTTTTCAAATTACTTATACGGATTTAATTTACCGCAAGTATTTATAAAGAGTAGTAAAAATGATCATCAGTTTTCCAAATTTTAAATTTAAATATTTCAATTAATTATATCTTGAAAATCGGGAGCATGCTGTTATTATCATAGTCAATACACACACACACACACACACACACACACACACATACACACACATAAATATATATATATATATATATATATATGTATGTATCACAGCTCATATATATATATATATATATGTATCACAGCTCATATATATATATATATATATATATATATATATATATATATGAGCTGTGATACAGCAAAACAGGCTTGTATGTGGGTAACGAATATATATATATATATATATATATATATATATATATATATACTGCCGGCCGTAATTATTAAGCCACCCCGGTGTTTTAAAATACGATGTATTTCATACTGTTTTTTTAATATTTATTTCCAAGTGAATAATTGCAAATGGAAATAAAATGGTTCTTTTGCTAATATTGTACAATATCATGTTCTTCAAATGAATTTATAAATATTTAATAATTACCTATATTGCAGTTTCATCAATGAAAAAAGGAAAAAAATTCGGACGAGTTCATGTTTGCTTCTTTGCCTTGTAAAATTTTGCAAAGTAATAACAAAATAACCTTTTATTTTCATTTGGAAAAAAGACATATTATGCATATTTATTTTTATACTTATCTGTTCCAATTTTATAATCAGTTTATTGTTGTTAAAATGAAATTCATCAAGACATGAACCGTAGTTTTTTCCTACCCAAGTTCTTTCGATCTTCTTCACGATCATCCACGAGAGTAAAAAAAAAAACAAACTTATTGTAAATGTGATAAAATCTGCATTTCGTTATGATGGTCGTTTTTAAAAGACACGCGTAAACACTTTATTCCACTTGAATTTATTGCATTCACTTACGCGCAAATACCCTTGGGAAAGGTATTAATCCATCTCTTCCTTCCAGTCATGGGTTAAATAACAGGACAGATTGGGTTCTATAGCCTTGGTCGGCAACCAATCTACCGCAGAAAGCAATGGCAACATACTGCGGGATAATCTTCTGCACAGTCAGTCATGTCTGTTTCGAGACACTATCGCCTAAGCGATGGCACTTGACTGACTGACTGAATATAATAGTTGGAAACATGATTAAGGCTTCTACTGGACATAAAGTGGGGGATCAGGTTTATATTGTTTTGAAGTAATAAACTGATTACCCATTAATTACTACATAATAATATAATACATCTCTCCTCCCTTTACCTATAAGTCAAATTAGGACAGATTGGTTTCTATAGCCTTGGCTGGCAACTAGTCTACCGCAGAAAGCAATGGCAACCTACTGCGGGATAATCTTGCACCCAGTCAGTCATGTCTCTTTCGAGACATGATCGCCCAAGCGTGTTTCACTGACTGAATTTAAGAAAACACTGCAGCACTTTTCATTGATAAATGTCATCCTAACTCCAAGAAATTGATTTGTACATTAAAAAAGATCAGGATAAAAATAAATAGACATAATATATGTACATTATTCAATGCCTTAGCATGGAAGAGAATCAGTGTCCATTGAATAGCCTTGTACTTAATTCAGCTATGTTTGGATACCCAGATAGAAATAGATCTTAGCAAACTGGATTCGCAGGAAAATGCCGATCGAATTAATTCGATCATACGTCGATAAACCACGCCAAGGCATCGTTCATATATTATTCTTTTTAAACAAAGAAAGGTGCCAGTTTTAAAATATTGTTTATTCATGAGGACACTCAAATAAAAATAAGATTTCCTGATATACAGTTTATATGTAAGAAATTAGCGATATATATATATATATATATATATATATATATATATATATATATATATATATATACTACCTGCCATAATTATTAAGCCACCCTTTGGTTAAACTGCGGGGAAGGCCCCTCAATATAGCTATTATAGTAGTCTATGCGCCAACAACTCAAAGCTCAGAGGACGAAATAGAATCATTCTATTCAATACTGGACAGTGCTAAGGCTCAGTGCAAAAGCCAAGAAGTCAGGATAATAATGGGGGACTTAAATGCAAAGGTAGGTAAAGATAGAGAAGGAGACACGAACGGCAACTTCGGTCTAGGAGAGCGCAACGAAAGAGGAGAAAAATGGATCCAATGGATCCAATGGTGCTCAGCCAATGACCAGGTCATTACTAACACTTGGTTCCAAGAACATCCACGACGTTTATGGACATGGAGAAGCCCAGGAGGGGACACGAAGAACCAAATAGATTATATAACAATAAACAAGAGATTCAGGAACGCAGTAGTCCAATGCAAAACGTACCCAGGTGCTGACTGCGGAAGTGACCACGTCCCAGTCATCTGCAAACTAAAAGTGAAACTCCGAAGACTGAAGAAACCCAGCATAACACCAAGACTGCAATACGACACACTAGAGGATGATCTCACCCTGCAGAAAGAATATAGTAACAGCGTAAAAAAGAAATATGAAGAACAAATTGGAAAAGGATACTCAAAATGGGAGTCACTAAAAGAAGCAATGGTGACCTCAGCGAACAACATAGCCCCAAAGGAAATCAGACGCAGAAGAAAAAATGAGTGGATGACCGAAGAGATCTTCCACATGATGCAAAGGAGACAAAAAATAACGCCAAGACACGGAGCAGAGTACAAAAAACTTCACATGGAGATAAGGAACAAATGCAGACAAGCCAAAGAGGAATGGCTCAACAACAAATGTGCAGAAGTAGAGAGACAGAGCAGGAACAACAAAGCAGAAATGCATAAAGAGATAAGAGAACTGACAGGACAAAAAACCTGTTCCTCAACAGGATGCATAAAATCCAAGGAAGGGACAATCATAGTAGAGAAAGAGGAAATACTCCAGCGATGGGAAGAATACATAAAGGATCTCTTTGGCGACAAGAGAGAACAACCGAGAATACACAAGGAGATGGATGGACCGGAAATATTAAAATCCGAAGTGGAAGCTGCAATGGCCAAAATGAACAGAAACAAAGCACCTGGCCCAGATGGCATAGTGATAGAGCTGCTGACAGCCTTAGAAGAATATGGCATAGAAAAGATTACCGACATAATAAACGAAATTTATAGCAGCGGAATAATACCAGACGACCTATGCAAGTCGATATTTATAGCACTGCCGAAGAAACCAGGTGCAAACGAGTGTGAACTACACAGAACTATCAGCTATTGAGTCACATCACAAAACTGATTGTCAGAATCCTGATGAATAGAGCGAGAAGCAGAATCAGGCCAGAGATAGGGCAGGAACAGTGCGGGTTCGTCAAAGACACTGGAACAAGGAACGCCATATTCATGATTAGGATGCTCTCTGAAAGGGCATTACAAATGAAGAAAGACTTGTACCTATGCTTCATTGATTACGCGAAAGCATTCGACAAAATACGACACAAAGAATTGATGGAAATGATAGGCAACCTCGACATTTTCGGCAAAGATATAAGAATAATCAAGAATCTCTACTGGCAGCAAACGGCCTGCATACGGACAGGTAACGACCTCAGTAGATACACAAAGATAGAAAAAGGCGTAAGACAAGGATGTGTCTTTTCACCGGATTTGTTCAACCTATACAGCGAGAATATTTTGAGGACCCTAGATGACACACCAGGATTTATTATTGGAGGCCACAACCTGAACAACATAAGATACGCGGACGATACAGTACTGATTGCGGACACGGAAAGGAAACTGCAAGATCTCATACAGAAAGTAGCAGTGGAGAGTGACAAGAAAGGACTACAAATAAACTTTAAGAAAACTGAGTGCATGGTCATCAGCAAAAGATACAACCCAAAATGCCAAATACAGGTGGGGGATAACAGAATCAAACAAGTCCAAGAATTTAAGTACCTAGGAAGTGTTCTAACAGGAGATGGAAAGTGCGACACGGAGATCCGAAGGCGAATTGGCATGGCAAAGGACGCGTTCCAGAAGATGAGCAAAATACTAACACACAGGAAGATCTCAATAGAAACGAAGAAAAGAGTGCTAGACTGCTACGTGATGTCAGTTCTTCAGTACGGCTGTGAATGCTGGACAATATCATCGAAAATGAGGACAAAACTGGAAGCGGCCGAAATGTGGTTCTACAGAAGGATGCTACGTATATCGTGGACTGAGCATACAAGCAACGACGAAGTGTTAGAAAGAATGGCAACAAAAAGGAAATTGATGCTGAGCATCAGGAAGAGACAACTGAAGTTCCTGGGACACGCAATGAGGAAGGAGAGCCTGGAGGACCAGATACTGACTGGACAGATAGAAGGAAGGAGAGACAGAGGAAGGCAGCGGATAACATATCTGCAGAGTCTGATCAGGTGGATGACGGAACGGGGGTTGCCAGGAGCAACAGGAGCAAACATACTAAGAGCCACAAGGGATAGAGAGACGTGGAGATCCATGATCGCCTACGTCCTGAAGGGACAGGGCACATAGAAGAAGAAGAAGTGTTTTAAAATGATGTATTTCATACTATTTTTAATATTTATGGCCAAGTGAATAATTGTAAAGGAAAATAGAATGGTTCTTTTGTTAATACCGCACAATAACATGTGCATTAAATGAATTCATAAATATTTAATAATTACCTATGTGCAATTTCATCAATGAAAAAATGAAAAAGATTTATGGTGATTTGGTTGAGTTCATCTTTGCTTCCTTGCCTTGTAAAATTTTGCAAAGTAATAATAATAAAAGAACCATTCTATGTTCATTTAGAATTATCCACTTGGCAATAAATACTAAATGTAGTATAAAATACATAATTTCTTTAAAAAAACTGGGGTTGCCTAATAATTTTGGCCGGTAGTGTATATAGTGTATATTTGGGTAGCAATGTCTTTTTTATCCAGGTTTAATTCAAAATGACAAAGTGTGATGGTTAAGTTTTTATGTCAGTTTCCATGTGATTTTATAATTTCTTTCTTTTGAGGACATAAATTATATAAACATTGTCAAAATATTTTTTTTTATCTGAGCGATTTCGGGTATACTTTTAGCCATTTTCAAGGATGAATGTTATTTTACGTGTGACAGGATCTAAACTTGTCTATAAATGGAATTTGGTCTCTGTGTGAGTGTGTGTGTGTGTGTGTGTGTCTCTCTCTCTGTGTGTGTGTGTGTGTGTGTGTGTGTGTGTGTGTGTGTGTGTGTGTGTGTGTGTCCGTAACCTATAGATTCCGAAACGGCTGAACCGATTTTCTTGAAAATTTACACAGTTGTACTATCTATGCGTCTGCGAGTGGTCTTAGCTAGGTTTTGTGTCGAGGTACCCCCGATAAATTTCGAAAATCGATAATCGAAAAAATTGGGTTATAGAAGGAGTGTGCTCCGATTTTAATCAAATTTGATACACTCATAGACAAAGACATAATAAATGATATTCAGGAGTTTCAAGGTTGCAGTTCTTACAATAGTGCAGAAAATTTGATATCGATACCGGGAAATCAAAATTTGACTTACATCCATTCATTTTTCTTTCAGTCTACGGTTTCGCTTTAACTGGAAACAACTATTGCTTTTTAGTTTTTCGTGCCGACGTCCAAAGAGTCTGAGCTCCAGGACCATGGATTAGTTTTCAAGCTTTCTTTACACCCGAGCAACGCCGGGCTATACTGCTAGTATATATATATATATATATATATATATATATATATATATATATATACTACGTGCGATAGGTAAATTGTCGCAATTATTTTATCATTTCAAATATTCTTTAAGCTGAGTCTGAACTCTAAGACCATGGATTAGTTTTCAAGCTTTCTTTACACCCGAGCAACGCCGGGCTATACTGCTAGTATATATATATATATATATATATATATATATATATATATATATATATATATATACTACGTGCGATAGGTAAATTGTCGCAATTATTTTATTATTTCAAATATTCTTTAAGCTGAGTCTGAACTCTAAGACCATGGATTAGTTTTCAAGCTTTCTTTACACCCGAGCAACGCCGGGCTATACTGCTAGTGTATATATAATAGAGAGTTTTGGCATGTCTTATGTAAAACACGGTAAGAATGTTATAATCGTGTTGATAGTTGATGTTATTGAACACTGCTTTTTTCGTTTTTATTAATAAAGCCTCCATTATTATTATTATTATTATTTCTTTTTTTTTGGCATGTGAATGATGCTATGATAATTGTGTTCTCAACGAGTATGTTCCGGATAGGGTTTGGTAGGTCTCTCTAGTATTTTTTTTTTTTCAAAAAGTTGGCCATTTTCCCGAAAATCTGCTCCGAATAGTAAAATACACAATACAAGAGAATTATGACATTATTTTATTATTGAATCCATTGCCAAATCTGCTGCTATGAAAGTCGGCTCTCTGTGCAGGGCCCGGAAATTTTTCCCACCTGAAACTATTCTGCACATATACAAATCTACCATCCGCCCGTGTATTGAATATTGCTGCCATATCTGGTCGGGTGCCCCTGCTGCTCTCCTTGGGCTTCTTGACAAAATACAAAGGAGGATCTGTAACGTGGCTGATACTAACTTGGCAGACCGGCTGCAGCCGCTCTCACACCGGCGTGATGTAGCTTCCCTGTGCCTCTTCTACAAGTACTTTCATGGCTTCTGCTCCGATGAGCTTAGATCACTGGTGCCGCCCAAGCACGAATTTACACGAGATACTAGATTAGCAACTAGGTCCCACCCTTTTACAGTTAAACAGATAAGATGTAACTGTAAATTCTACTCCAACAGCTTCTTTTCTCGCGCTTCCCGCCTGTGGAACTCCCTTCCACAAGTCTGCTTTCCCGACAGTTACAATCTCCAGGTGTTTAAATGTAGGGTCAATAGACACCTCCTATCACACTAACTCCCAACTATTCTCACAACACTCTCATCTACCCAACCCTCATTCTCGGTATCCTCACCCGCCTATCACCCACCCTCTGTTATGTCCTATATTTAACCAGCCTTTCTCCTCTCTACGTAGCCCCCTGCACAGTAGTGGCAGTGACATGCCTTGCTCGGGGTGAAACGCTTATAAAAAAAAAAAAAACAAAAAAACAAAAAGCTTTTAAATACTTAATATATATATATATATATATATATATATATATATATATATTAAGGGCATTATTATAGTCTGAAGAAAAAATTTCGATGAATAATCAGTTTTTACAAGAATGTTTTTAATAATTTTTCTTTTTGATAATAATTATTTCAATTCTTTAAAATATTTCAACCTTTAAAAATGTATAAAGCCTTGTTGCGGTCAGATTATTAAGTTACTAATTGAAGACTATATTTATTAATCGAAAATTGAAAATATTAATACAGATTATTGAAAGTATATATTTTTAAAATAATTAAAAATAATTTCTGTATCAGAAGTTTTTTTTAAGTATGGTATTTTCTATGTTATATTAAAAGGTCACGTGTTTCACGTTTTTTTCTTCTTTAGAGGAAAAAAAAACTGGAAAAATATGTCAATTCTGTTCAACCATATTTAGCTGTCATAAGACAACTGGCTTTCATCTATCATTTGCACCTTGCTCAATTCGGTCTTTAAGAAATACTTTTATTCTAAAATTCATGGTATAAACACGTAATACTTGTGTAAATGAGATTAATTCAACTTTAAATTTGCTAATTTTGTCAAAATAACATGTCACAGATTAACATATTTGCAAGATTTTTTTAAGACCGAGAGCTACCTTTTGTTTACAAACAGTGCAAAAATGGTCGAAAAATTAAAATATTCAAAAATTAACAAACCTTAGATTTCACTCAATATAATTTCTGTTTGAAATCTACCAGAGTAAGCAAGTAAAAAAATATTTAACTTTTAAAAAATCAATTTAAAAAATTAGGAATCGAAAATTAGTAAAGGTACCTATATAAGTGTATGATATTATTGGAAATGTTACTAACTGCATCCTTAAGTATTCAAAATAAATGAAATAAGAAAAAACAAATATTATGATTTTCATGCACACGTCCTCTAAAAAGAAAACGATTCTTTTGTTTACGTTTCATTACGTTTTCTCTTGCAAATACTGGTTTACTTCTTCTTCCTCTTCGTTTCTTGTATCTGAACATTTAAAAACAGCCCGGTGTACTAATGACCATTTACTTATACCTGTTCGACAATGATACATTTTTAATGTGAAATGAATATTTTGTTATCTTAAATGTTATTACTGCCGTGATTAACACTACCATGATGAATAACCATTAATGTTTAAACAAATATAAACATATATATATATATATATATATATATATATATATATATATATATATATATTTGTGTGTGTGTGTGTGTGTGTGTCGAAAGAGAGAAAGAGAGAGAGAGAGAGAATAAAAAGTGTGAGAGGCCGTGAAAGTTTTGTTCAAAGTGTTTATTCATAGCTGTTGTTGTTATACATGCTATGATACTTTAAGTGTTCATAATGGTATTTGTGACGTGTTATATATATATATATATATATATATATATATATATATATATATATATATATGTGTGTTAGGGCGCCGCTCCTATTTGACTACAAATGGACTGTTCCCATTGCTATATATAGCAATGGTGGATTCTCTACAGGGAGAGTCGTACCGAGTCACTAGACTGACGGTACTACGACACTGTCAGCACTCTGCCTTCGGGTAGAGGGCGCTCTCTGTTTCCGAGCAGAGAGCAATAACCCAGTCGTGGTTCCGCCGAAGGGTAGAGGCACGACTGGTCAAAAATAGACAGACATTTTTTGGCCGGGCCATATAGCCCGGAAATCCCAGATATAAACTGACCATGTGTCATATGTTGCCCTTACTGGGAGGGACGACTAAATAATGAGTCGTGGAGAGTTCGTACAGAGTCGTACAGAGTCGTAGGGAGGCACTTGCGAGTCAGTAAAGAGTTAGTCACACTTCCGGTGGCGTACCGGAAGTAATCACGTATGCACCCGTCTTACGACGGATTGGACTCTTGTATCTTTCTATTGTAAATATTACTAATCACTTCTGTACATACTAACCGTCTTTCTTATATTCTGATTCTGTTGTTGAGTTATTCATTTATACTTGGCGACATAACAATATATATATATATATATATATATATATATATATATATATATATATATATATATTTAAATAAACGAAAGTTTTTTTCAAACTAAATTTAGACCCATTTGTTTTATAAGCGACGACAGTGTTTCGTGCTTAAAAGCAATCTTTATGCTATATGCTATATATATATATAAGAGGCGATGAATGTCTATTATATTTAATCATGAACCGTTCTAAACATCGTATTTTGGCTGTGATTTCAGGTGAAAATAAAGACAAAAATTCTCCAACACTTGGATAATTCTTTATTAAGTTGGTTCTAAGCTTTCGGCTCACATTAGCCATATTCATAGAGGTTACAAGGACGTTAACATAAAAACATCCACTATCAGCGACGATTTTATCTTGTGTTGACATAAAACTTTGCTAAGCAACGATAACAGTTACCAAAAATAGCAAACACAATTCGTAAATTTGTAATGCTGCGATTCTATGACGTCACACCTCGTGATAGACCGAAATGTTAACAGAACCATATGTCTAAATGCAATGTAATGTGTTATAACCAGATTGAAACGTGATTTTATTAAGTGTGGGTTGTTTGGATTTAATGTAGATGGCCTCCAATATCTGAAGGTTCTTTTTACATGGTGGATGTTTTTATGTTAACGTCCTTGTAATCTCTCTGAAGATGGCTAATGTGAGCCGAAAGCTAAGAACCAATTTAATAAAAAATTATCTGCTACCTCGATACACTATATATATATATATATATATATATTTCCATTTGTAAACGAATTATTACGCGACCTAGGTTTCTACCATGAGTGGTGTCTTCAGGCGATTTTTAATAACGAATGTTACCGTTTACCTTTTTTTTTAAGAACGCTCACGTAACGGTGTTTTTTAACGCTCACGTAACAGAGAATTTTTGAATGCGCAATTTTTTGATGGGAAAAAACACTCGTTTACAAATGGAAAATATTCAAAAGTTCTACAATATATTCGTATTGAACAGTTTTTTTTTATGTGCACTAGTCTAATCTTATTATGACCAGCAACTAAGTAATTAAACAATATATATATATATATATTGTAAACGCAAATTCTACTCAATCAGCTACTTTTCTCACACTTTTCTCACACTTCCCGCCTGTGGAATTCTCTTCAATTTATTTGCTTTCCCAACAGCTACAATCTCCAAGAATTTAAATGTAAAGTCAATAATCATCTCCTATCTCACTAACCTGCATCCTCTCCCTCATGCTCCTTTCTCCATCCACTTCACTCTCATCAGTATTCTCATCCTTCTCTTACCCACTTCCTGACATCCTCTATAACCTGTTACTCTTTTTCATAACTTTCCTTCTATGTAACCCTCTGCAAAACAGCTTGGGGCGATATATATATATATATATATATATATATATATATATATATAATCTTAAGTTATTTTGATGAAAAGAAGGGATAAACCACTAACTAAAGTAATTTAGAATAAATAATATTATTAAGAATTTAAATTAAATTCAAGACCATGACTGCATTAATACAAAACCAATAGATTATTTCTCCCTTAGGTCAAAATAATATATATATATATATATATATATATATATAGAACCGTAATGAAAAAACTTGGAACTAGAGTGAAAAGGGATTTAACGAACGGGAGGCATTATTATAAATATTTTGTAATGTATGGCTAGTAAGAAATATTGAACCAATTATTTTCGGGGAAATAAATTTTAGAATAACTAAATTAAGAATTTATGCTACCAACGAATATCAAACAATTAGATTAGAAAAAGTAAAAGTTAAAAAATTAAAAAAAGGTTAACACATTATTTTAATTAGTTATACGGTTAATAAGAAAATGAAATAATTATTTAATAGAAATTTAAATTTGGATTAATCTTGAGGGGTTTTATATTTAAATGTAAAATTTCTTAAGTTTAAAAGCAAATTTTGCCTAGTATATTTTACTAGTAACCCCCTGGTATCTTAGTTGCATTATCGCCTTAATTAGGGTGAATTGACTAAAAAATCGGTCTTGATAAAGGAAAAAAAAATCGGCCTAAAATCATTTTAAATCTTTTTAGCCAATTTTTAGCCAATCTTTAAACAAAGTGTCTAAAAGGGCTTCAAAAAGAAAGAAAAGGACTAAAAGATGGCAAAAATATTAAAGTGACTAAAAGCTTCTGCTCCGATGAACTTAGATCACTGGTGCCCCCTAAATACGAATTTGAACGAGATACTAGATTAGCAACTAGATCCCACCCTTTTACAGTGAAACCGATAAAATGCAGCCGTAACTTCTACTCCAACAGTTTCTTTCCTCGCACTTACCGACTGTGGAATTATCTTCCACACGATTGCTTCCCCGACGGCTACAATCTCCAGGAGTTTAAATGTAAGGTCAATAGACACCTCCTAACACACTAACCTGCTCCCATTCTATCAAACACTCTTCCCATCTGCCCAACCCTCATCCTCGGTATCCTTACTCATCTGTCACCTTCCTCCTGACATTCCCTATGTCTAACCACTCCTTCTCTTTACCTTCCCCTATGTAGCCCCATGCGCAATAGTGGCAGTGGAATGCCTTGCTTGGGGTGAGATGATTAAAAAAAAAGCTACAATGGATAGGATATTGTGGAGATTTATAAAAATTCACCCCTAAAAAATCGGCATTTAAGTGAAGAAGTAAAAAAAAAAGAGGTGCCAAATGTGCGAACCTCCAGTAAGGTCACATTAACCCTGGGGGCGCATGTGAGTCCCGGTTGAGAATTAATACTTTAGATTAAAAAAAAAATTTTTTTAAACAGACAGGATATATCTAATACTTTTCGAAGTGCCATTGCTATTGTTTTTTTGTTTTTTTTTTGTTTTGTTTTTTACCCAATACAAGGCCCAAGAGCAACTCAAAGTATTGGGTTACTGTGTGGAGTTATATTAGCGTAGGAACAGACAATCGTTAGGAGTATAAAGCGGAAGTAAACTTTTAGAAGGAACCAGAAGCAGGAAACAAACGATAAACGTTTACTCCTGTTAAAAGAAACTGGGAGGAGCAGGAACCGGGTGATAGTCGAACCAATCTAATCTTATTAGGGGAGGAGACAAAAGAATAAAATGAAATAAATCGTGAATTAAATTTCAGAGACCAGGTGCACGCATTAAAAGATGTAACAGATGTAACAGATGTAAGATTAAAAGATGTAACAGGTTTATTAATTATTGGGGAAGTTTTTCGTAGCTTTATATCTAAACTAGCAGTATAGCCCGGCGTTGCTTGGGTGCAATGAAAGATTTAAAACTAATCCTTGATCCTGGAGCTCAGACTCTTTGGACGTTGGCACGAAAGACTAAAAAGCAATAGTTGTTTCCAGTTAAAGCGAAACCGTAGACTGAAAGAAAAATCAATGAATGTATGTCAATCGCCCGGTTCACACCCCACCGAAGTCTATTGAACAGGTTAAGAAGCACATCCCTTGTTTCCTGTTTAGGATGTGGTTTCCGGCTTTCTATTTTCCAATCTTCTCACTTATTTTTTTCAATTGGAGTAGATAAATCTAACTATCGTCCGGTTCACACTCCACCCACGTCTATAGAACAGGTTAAGAGGCTCATCCCTTGTTTCCTGTTTAGGATGTGGTTTCCGGCTTTCTATTTTCCAATCTTCTCACTTATTTTTTTCAATTGGAGTAGATAAATCTAACTATCGTCCGGTTCACACTCCACCCACGTCTATAGAACAGGTTAAGAGGCTCATCCCTTGTTTCCTGTTTAGGATGTGGTTTCCGGCTTTCTCTTTTCCAATCTTCTCACTTTGTTTTTCAATTGGAGTAGATAGATCTATCTATCGCCCGGTTCACACTCCACACACGTCTATTGAACAGGTGAAGAGGCTCATCCCTTGTTTCCTGTTTAGGATGTGGTTTCCGGCTTTCTCTTTTCCAATCTTCTCACTTTGTTTTTTTTTAATTGGAACAGATATATCTATCTATCGCTCTGTTCACACTCCACCCACGTCTATTGAACAGGTGAAGAGGCTCATCCCTTGTTTCCTGTTTAGGGTGTGGTTTCCGGCTTTCTCTTTTCCAATCTTCTCACTTTGTTTTTTTTTCAATTGGAGTAGATAAATCTATCTATCGTCCGGTTCACACTCCACCCACGTCTATAGAACAGGTTAAGAGGCTCATCCCTTGTTTCCTGTTTAGGATGTGGTTTCCGGCTTTCTCTTTTCCAATCTTTTCACTATTACTTAGCTCCCTGCACATCAGTGGCGTTACCGCCTTGCTCGAGGTGATATGATTAAAAAAAAAAAAATTTCCTGGTATCAAATAAGTTTTTTTCGTCTTAAACTGAATTGCGAAGGCTAATTGAGTCCTCTGAGTAAATGCTATCATGGCTGATATTAAGAACTACAATTGTAACTACTTAGAGCCAAACCCGAAGCAAAAACTAAAATAAAAGGGCTGAAAAAAATACAGACATACAGGCAGATAAACAGACACACACAAACATCTTGCTTATATATATATATATATATATATATATATATATATATATATATATATATATATAATCGATTTTCTGCACTATTATAAGAACTACAACCTTGAAACTTCTGAATATCGTTTCTTAAGTCTTTTGTCTATAAGTGTATCAAATTTGACCAATCCTATAACCTGATATTTTCGATTATCGATTTTCGATATTTATCGATTTTCGATATTTATTTGTCGGGGTACATCGACACAAAACCTAGCTAAGAACACTCGCAGACGCTTATAGTACAACTGTGTAAATTTTCAAGAAAATCGTTTCAGCTGTTTCGGAGTCTATAGATAACGGACACAAACACCCCCCCACACACACATACACACACACACAGACAAAGATCCATTTATAAACAATTTTAGATCACAACCCACTGCTTCTGTAATTACTTCATTTATTAGTCTTTTCCATACATTCAGAATTTCATAATTTAAATCGTTGTAGTTGTCGATTATTTTTTCTTTCGTTTAATTCTCATGTCAAATAGACAGGAGGCTTCTGTTATTATTACTATTGTGTGGTATCATGCTGTCAGAGAATAATTCTAAGTGCCCAATTATTAAGTCCCCTCCGAGGCCCATGAGTAAAAATTTAAAAGCGCAAGAGAGTTACCCATGCACATTTAGGATGCATCGTTATAATGGGGATGGTTTTTTTGTGGGTGATATTTGCAATTCTGTCCAAAGTAATCCTTTGTTGATGGGCCCAGGAATTTTACTCACAAGATTTTCGGTACCTTTCTTTATGATATCAATCACGCCTATCGCAACACGAATAATTGTAATTTTAAGTTTACACATTTTTGCTACTTTGATTTGCAGGTCGTTATAATTTAGAAGATTTTGAAATTGTATTTAAATCATTGGAATCATATGGAATTGGGCGAGTCATCAATTAGATGGCGGTTTCTTTTGTTGAAGCCTTTTATGATTTTTCTTGTAATATTAGCAATTTCATTTTGTTGTTGGTTTTACTTCAGTAGGGATGGTCTGCCATATAATGGTTGGCATGGAATGATTTAAGTCCTGGTCATTATTATTATTATTATTATTATGTCATTTTTCATCATATTTCGATTTCTGCATTGGTCTCACTACCAACCAAGTCTGCGGGGAGACCTAAGGCAGGTAGTGGCGTGTTGTTATGACTCCATTTCATGTTTTTCTATCTTCCCTATCATCCCCAGCATTACATAGATAACGTTTTCCTTAGTGTGTGGGCTGTACTTAATAAGACAATTTTTTGTATATCTCTTAAGCTATTATTATTACTATTATTATTATTATTATTATTATGTCATTTTTTCATCATATTTCGATTTCTGCTTTGGTCTCACTACCAACCAAGTCTGCGGGGAGACCTAAGGCAGGTCGTGGCGTGTTGTTATGACACCATTTCATGTTTTTCTATCTTCCCTATCATCCCCAGCATTACATAGATAAAGTTTTCCTTAGTGTGTGGGCTGTACTTAATAAGACAATTTTTTGTATATCTCTTAAGCTGGGGTTTCCAGGGATTCTTTCAATGTGTTGTTTTGTTCCATTTTTTATCATTCCAAGTGCACCTACTATCACTGGCACAACTATTATTATTATTATTATTATTATTATTATTATTATTATTATTATTTTGTCATTTTTCATCATATTTATATTTCTGCTATGGTCGCATTACCTACCAAGTCTGCGGGGAGACTTAAGGCAGGTAGTGGCGTGTTGTTATGACTCCATTTCATGTTTTTCTATCTTCCCTATCATCCCTAGCATTACATAGATAAAGTTTTCCTTAGTGTGTGGGCTGTACTTAATAAGACAATTTTTTGTATATCTCTTAAGCTGGGGTTTCCAGGGATTCTTTCAATGTGTTGTTTTGTTCCATTTTTTATCATTCCAAGTGCACCTACTCTGGCACAACTCTTGTTTTCAATTTCCACATTTTTTCTATTTCAATTTCCAGGACTTTATATTTTGACAGTTTTTCAAATTCCTTGATTGCTATGTTACAATCCGCTGGACAAGCCATATCAATTAATAGACAAGTTTTCTCCTTCTGGTTTTTAACAATAATGTCTGGCCTGTTTGCTTCAATTTTTCTGTCTGTGTAGATGGTGTAATCCCATAGAATGGTTACATCTTCTATTTCTGTAACCGGTGCTGGGTGATGTTCATACCAGTGGTTGTTTACAGCTTTTCCATAATGTTTGCACATTGCCCAATGTAAATATTGCCCAACTCTATCGTGGCGATTTTTATATTCATTTGGGGCAAGCACAGAACAGCCTGAGATTAGGTGGTCTATTGTTTCTTGGTGTTTATCACAAAACCTGCATTTTGGATCCATATTATTATGCATAATATTTGCCTGAAAGTTTCTAGTGAAAAGACTTTGGTCTTGTGCTGCAAGAATAAAGCCTTCAGTTTCAGACTTTAATCCAGATGCACGTAACCATCGATGAGTATTAACTTTGTCAACATTGGATTTATTGGCACGTACTGGATATTGGCCATGCAGAGGTTTGTCTTGCCAGCGCTGTTTCATCTGTTCAAGAGCTTTATCTTTGGCTTTCATTTTCATATTTTTTGCCGCAATAGTTGGTTCTTGGCTTCTGTTTTGCTTTTCTACAGAATCTACTAAATGTAAATCTTGTTTGTATTTACTGCCTTCTTTTATTATTGAATATTTTTTCTTTCTTTCTTCATGTTGCCTTACTAATTGTATCATCCAATCCTTTGTTGTTTCTATGTATGTTAGTAAGCCAATAGTTGTTGTCTTGTATGACAATTCCAGCTGAATAAGACCTCTTCCACCTTCTTTACGGGGTATGTATAGATGGTCTACATCAGCCTTTGGATGATGCATCTTATGCTTAGAAAGAAGCTTTCTTGTTTTAGCATCCATTCGCCTGATGTCGTTTAGAATCAAGTTTAAGATGTTAAAGCTATATTGGACAACTGGGATTGCAAGGCTATTAATGGCCATAACTCTGTTCTGTGAATTTAATTCAGTTTTTAATATCATTCTTAGCCTTCTATGGTACTCTTTACGCACTATTTCTTTCATTTTTTTATGGTGAATGTTTTCGCTCTCATTTACACCTGCGTATTTATAAGCTTCTTCTGGTTTCAATTCTTTTATTGTTACAGAAGGGTCTAAGCTAATTGAGGATGTTTCTTGTATTGATCCACGTAAAACTGTAGCTTTAGCACATTTATTCAAATTAAATTTCATTCCAATGTCTTCGCTGAAGCATTTTACAGTTTGCAGAAGACCTTCCAGCTCATTATCATTCTTAGCATATAACTTTAAGTCATCCATGTAAAATAGATGGCTTATTTTCTTTTGGCCTATTTTATAACCACATTCTGTCTTATTAAGTTGACTGGTTAGTGCTATTAATGATATGCAGAATAGTAAGGGAGATAAAGAATCACCTTGAAATATACCTCTTTTGATGTTTATTTCATCAGACTTATAGGTTCCATTTATATGATTGAGGTAAAGGGTTGTTTTCCATATAGACATGCACTGTTTGATGAAATTGATGATGACGGGCGATATCTTGTATATATTTAAAGTCTTTTAAATCCAGTCATGTGGCACACTATCGAATGCCTTTCGATAATCTATCCAGGCAGTACTAAGATTTTTCTTTGTACTGTAGCAGTTTTCCAGGATCATTTTGTTAATTAGCAACTGGTCTTTACAACCATAACAGCCACGTTTGCACCCTTTTTGTTCAAGAGGTATCATGTCATTTCTTTCTAAGAATAAATATGTCTGTTTTGTTAAAATAGATGTTAATAGTTTATATGTTGTCGGAAGACATGTAATTGGTCTGTAGTTTTTCGGGTTGTTTGTGTCACCATTCTTGGGTAGAAGAAATGTAATTCCTTTGGTCATCCATGCAGGAATTTTAGTGGGATCGTCAACCATATCTTGAAGTTCTTTGGCTAGTTTTTTATATTATTTAAATAATATAGCCAAAAGTTAGGAATTTTATCTATACCTGGGAATTTCCAATTGTGTGCTTTTTTTAGTGCAAATTTAACATCATCTTCTGTAATTCCAGCCCATGTCTGTTCTGGTTTATTTTTCATTCGTTCTATCTCTTGCGTAATCCAATGTACTTCCTTGCTATGTTCTTTAGGGCAAGCCCATATCTTTTCCCAGAACTGTGTGACTTCTTCCATTCTGGGGGGTACTGTCACTTCAATTCTTTTTTTACCTATTTCCCTGTAAAATCTCTTTGTATCAGTCTGAAAAATCTTGTTTTGTCTGTAAAATCTTGCTCTTTTTTCATAGCGTCTTATCCTTTGAGCCTTCAATTGGATTTTTTGCTTTATTTTTTCTTTATTTGATAAGACTTCATTTTCATTCCTAATGTTATATTTTTTTTCGGCTCTTCTGCGTTTTCCTAGTTCTTACATTTATTCCTCTACTCAGTTCATCCAGTATTGATAGTTCACTTCTAAGTTGTTCGATTTCTTTTTCTATTTTTCTTTTCCACGGTGGATCTTCACGTCTGTGAGATTGCCTTGTTTTTATTTTGATATTCAATTTTTTTGTTGCTGCTGATGCTGATGCATATATTACTTCGTTGAGATTTGTATGTGTGTCTTCATCCAGTATTAATTTCAGTGCTGCATTGTAGAGTTTAATAGTTCGGAGGTTATGTTTTGTTGGTTGTAATTTTGGGAGCTGTTCTCGTTCCTCCATTGTAATATTTTGTATTTGACTTAGGTGGTTTTTTATTTCTATCTTGGCTTCCTGTATATTGTTCTTATTTTCCGTCAAATAATTATCTTCGATGTGTTCTGAACTCGTTTTATTTTTGTCTTTTAACTGACTCAGATCACACCTTTCCAGCACTTTTAAACTTACAGCATTATCTTCGCAGTGATTTGCGTGTTTCACGGTTTCTACATTATGACCTGTGGCTTGTTTGATGTTATTACTTTTTATTTCTGATTCCGGTTCCTTTTCATATTTTGTTGATTCGTCTCTTCTTGTTACAATTCTTTTAATTTCATTAGTTTCAGCCTCTGTCAGTCGGTTATTACGAATAATGTACCTACGTACATTGGCTAATTTATTTTCGTCAATATACTTTCTATTTGCTTGACCAACTTTTTCACGCCAAATGTCATATGTTTGGCGAGTCATGTTTTTTTGAGGTTTGAGTAACGCTTCATGAAATGCAGTCATAACGACTTTGTACTCCTCACGAGACCATTTTATTTTTTCTTTCTTTAAATATACGGTTGTAGATCTAGCTGGTGAATTTTCAGGACCATCATTAGGATTATCCTGGTTGTGGGGACCTGAAGATTCATTCTTTGTGTAGGAGTTTGTTCCTATGGCAGATTTTTCGACCTCAGGTAGGTTCCCTCCTGAAGGACGGGCTCCCTGTTTATCCACTGGAAGACCCATACTGGACTTTTTATTTCTATTTGTATTTTTCATGTTTTTCCCACGAGTGACGCACGGGTCCAAAAGTCCACCCAAAGTTGCCCGGCACGTTGGGTAACGGTCTTTTACAAACAGGGTCCCGAAGCCTGTAGGGGATCGTTTGTGACCTCATAACGCAGTAGCCATTCAACACCTTGAGTTGCGGGTTGTTGTTCGGAGTTTTCCTTCTCCTAAATGGGCTGCCAAGCAACATCTGACATATACGCGATTGGAACTCAAGGAAAAAAAAAAAAAAAAAACCTTTGGCGTAGCAACGGCTCAACGAAACAAAACATCAATACTAGAGTATTTTGTTATTATTATTATTATGTCATTTTTCATCATATTTCGATTTCTGCATTGGTCTCACTACCAACCAAGTCTGCGGGGAGACCTAAGGCAGGTAGTGGCGTGTTGTTAATTATTATTATCATTATTATTATTATTATTATTATTATTATTATTATTATTAAGAAGAAGAAGAAGAAAAAGTTAAGTAAAATTAAATTTCAAAAATATGAAATATTTGTAATATCAAGCATTATTAAATATTATTTAAAATAATAAATATTATTAGAAAATTGTGTTATTAAATTACTAAACACAATGACGTAAAAAGTTATATATATATATATATATATATATATATATATATATATATATATATATATATATATATACTACCGGTTATAATTATTAGGGCACCCAAGTTTTAAAAATTGTTGTATTTCATACTATTTTTTAGTATTTATTGCCAAGTGGATATTTCCAAATGAAAATAGAATGGTCGTTTTGTTGATACTATGCTTTTATAAAACATTGCAACAACTATTACAATATATATATATATATATATATAGTCATCCGCAGACAGGATTGATATGTATATATAATTCATTCAGCAATGAATTAGAACACTCTCAGCTATTAGGCGTGTATAATGATAATATACACGCTAAAATGTTTGCCTCAGAGGTAGAATCGCCGACTGACGCCAATTCAATTGGGTTTTAATCCTGGGTAAAAAGCAATCGGCTGTCTAACCATACTGATGAGCTGTGATACAGCGAAACAGATCTGTCTGCCGATGTTTATATATATATATATATATATATATATATATACAGATATATATATATATATATATATATATATATATATATATAATCTACTCTACATATTTCTCTATATATATCATTGTTTTAGAATTTTAATTTTATTCTCTAAAATGAGAGAAAACCAAATGACTCGGAAGAGTGAATACATTACAACAATGCCCTCACGAAACTTCTAAACCGCCATGACTGAAGTATTATTCTTCTTCTATGTGCCTTTTCTTTTCAAGGCATAGGCGATCATGGCTTTCCACGTCTCCCTATCCCTGGTGGCTCTTAGCACGCTTTCTCCTGTTACACCACGCAACCATCGTTCTGTCATCTACCTGCTCAGGCCCCTCAAATATGTTATCCGCTGCTTTCCCCTGTCTTTTTTCCCTCTGTCTGGCCTGTTAGTATCAGGTTCTTCAAGCCCTCTTTTCTCACTGCATGTCCCAGGAACTTTAGCTGTCTATTCCTGATGCTTAGTAGTAATTTCCTTTTCGGTTCCATCCTTTCCAACACCCCATCATTGCTCACATGCTCGATCCATGATATCCGCAGCATCCTTCTGTAGAACTACTTGTCTTTTCTATAAATACTTGTTTTTTAACATTTCACCAGAAGCAAGGCAGCTTTACTGCTACTGGTGCTCAGGGTGTTATATAAGAGGAAAATGATGAGAAAGAGGGAGAGGTTATAGGGGGTGTCAGGAAGTGGGTAAGAGAAGGGTGAGAATACTGGTGTGATGGGAGTAGAGTGGCAAGAAAAGAGTATGAGAGAAAGGATACAAGTCAGTGAGATAGGGGATGACTATCGACCTTACATTTAAATTCTTGGATATTGAATCTGTCGGAGAAGCAAGACAAGAGTGAAGTACAAAGACGAGCCAGTTCCAGGGAGTGAAAGAGAAAGAGCAAGACAAGAATGTGAACACAGGAGTGAAGACAGTGGTGTAATGGCTAGCAAGCTTTTCTCGCTAGAACCTATTACAACTCATTGGTGAGTTCGATTCTCACTGGGTACTCCATACTTTCGGCCTTGTGCTTCATCTAAGCGGCGCTTAATAAATCAACTTATACAGAGTAAACAGCATTGCAAAAACAGAAAAAAGAACATTTGGGAAAACAAAAAAGAAAACCAGAAAAAAGCAAAATGGCTACAAATGTCTTGATAACAAGAGCAAAAGCAGGAAAAAAATGTTATCATCAATGAAGATATGGTGTGTCATAAGGGAGACAGCAAATTGGAGAAACCCTGGTTCTGAATTCGTACAGGCATATTGGTTAAAATTCTTCCAAACCCAGCATGAAAATCTAAGGGAGAACTTGCAGTATTGTGTGCATAATGGTAATGTTCCAAAGTCATCAGCCTGTTAAATGAATGCCTCGAATGTAAGGGAGCAACTCCGCGGTCTGTAAACGGGAGACAAAGAAAACTCCCCGCACTTCCCACCTGTGGAACTCGCTTCCATATTCTTGCTTTCCAGACGGCTACAACCTCCAGGAATTTAAATGCAATGTCAACACTCATCTATTAACCACTTGACTCTAGTTCTTTCACCACCCTGTATATCCTTTCCTTTCTCTCCACCTTTGCAACTGTCATCACACCTGTATTCCCATCCTTCTCTTACTCCTTTCTAACTGGTTCCTCTTCCTGTTCACTCTCTTCTACTTAAATCTTTTTACTCTTATGTAGCCTCCTGAACATCAGTGGCATTACCGCCTTGCTCGGGGTGATACGATTAAAAAAAAACCTAATCTGGCCACCTTTTTGCGGCGAGGTGGTGCTTTTATCCTGCGACTTCACGGTCTC
Organism: Ascarosepion bandense; assembly: GCA_037127315.1. NCBI lineage: Eukaryota > Metazoa > Mollusca > Cephalopoda > Sepiida > Sepiidae > Ascarosepion > Ascarosepion bandense. The sequence continues at coordinate 405,417 of JBBBDQ010001281.1, read as the reverse complement.
TACCACTAATTCACCAAAAAAAAAAAAAAAAAAAAAGAAAGAAAAAAAAAAAACAGCATAGCATGATGTTAAAAGGACTCAAATTTAATAAACACAAATCTTATTATCAAAACGTTTATGTTATTATTAAAAGGAAAGATCAAAATTTGTTGTTAATATTTTAAAAATTTTTAATTTTTTTTTTCTCAGCAATTGACCCTGTGCTTACTACAGGTTATTTACTATAGCAAACGTAATATTACGCAAGTCATTTTTTATGGCATTGAAAGACACATTAATTTGGAAATTCTTGCAAAATTCAAATAATTGTTTGATTTTAATGAAACTCTCAGGTCCTGTTCACAAATAAATGAAGTTATTTAGGCAATTATTATTTTTAGAGAATCTTGGTAAAAATATTATTTTCACATCTGTAACCCCTCCACCTCCAATTAATTTAATGAATTTTCTTGAAATTCAATACTGATCCCAAATTTTGTTTTATTAGTTAAATGCAGGACTCCTTGGCGAATGTAAATCATGTAGTTTTTTTTTTATGGAGTTAGTTTTCGAAATTCTGCTCCAAATAGTTAAATAAAAAATGCATTAAACTCCGCCATTTTTAAAATAGATAAATTTTTAACTAATTTTTAAATAATATATATAAAGGATATCACATTCGTAGGTAAACTTTTTTCCAATGAATAATGAATTTTTATATGAATTGTTTTCATTTTTTTCTTTGCTAATTATGATGATTTTAAACATCTTAAAATTTTAAAAATCTTTTAAATTTCTTCGAGTTACTTGGTGTCCTCGGTTATTAATTTATTAAGTAAAAACTATACTTACAAATCGAAAATTGAAAAGCTTAATACAAATCATTTAGCTTTAAGATTTTTAAGCTAGTTTTTAATTGTTTTATGTCAAAGTGCACATTTTTTTCAACTATGGAAAATTATAAACGGTTTATCATTAGAAGTTTACGTGTTTCAAGGGCTGTTCTACTTATGAAGCGTCCACTCAGGTTATGTCAATGTCAAATCTGGTCAACCATTCTTCCAGATGTGTAAGCTGTCTGATGTCTGGCTGTCATCACCTACTTTAAAGGTCAGCGAGTCATCCTCCCTGATTAAGAAATACTTTTGTTCTAAATTTAATTCCATAAACAAGTAATATTTGTTTCAAATCAGATTAATTCAAATTGAAGTTTGCTATTTTTTTAAAAAATGTGTCACAGAAGTATATTTTATTTTTGCAAGAATTTCAAAACCGAAAATTAACTTTTGTTTACAAATGTGTCGATCGCTCAAAAATGGCCAAAATATTGAAATTTTAAAAATCATTTCAAGATTGTAGATTTCAATGAATATAATTTTTGAAATACACTCGAGTATTGTGCTTACCGGAAACAGTAAATTTAATTATTTAGCTTTCAATTAATTTAAAATTATTTAAAAAAATTCAATTTAAAACTTACGTATCGAAAATGATTAGAGGTATCCAGATTAAAGAAAGCACATAAATATTACAAGAATAGGCATGATTGGGCATGAAATTTGATCTACTAGGAAGAGTGCAAACAACTGCTATTTGATCATATGAAACAGGGGTTCCCAAACTTTTTTGCATCATCGCCCTTTCACAGGGAAAGATTTCCACCGCCAACCTTTATAGTCTTTCCTAATATGATTTATATCCGAAAAAAAAGTTCCTCTGAAGAACTTTTTAAATTTAAAAAAAAATCTAAAATATTCATTGTCTGCGGTGATATTTATTTTGTTAACTCGAAAGTTGTTTGCATATCATCTTTTAATATTTTTTCGAGTAGCATATGTTGAAATACATTATTAATACCCAAAATCCTATATCGTCGACCCAAATTTCCAAAGGCCTACCATTTTCTGTTCAGTTGCTCATCGCCCGCCCAACAGTTGTAATCATCCACTGGTGGGTGATATCGCCCAGGTGGGGAATCCTTGATATAGATCAATGCTATAGATTTAATGAGTTCTAATTAAACGGATTTCATCTGATAACCGGAGTTACCTGTTGTCAAGCAGGGTTAGTTTTTACAAGGGTGGCTGTTTGGGAATACCAGATACTGTAAGCAAACTACAAAACGGATGAAAATTTACATAAATAATGGAACAAAAACTTATAGACAAGAAACCTGAGAATGTAAAAATAGGAGAAATATATGCGGGGAGTAGGATATTTTATCTAAAATTTAAATACTTTCCTAATGTTTTTACGCCCTAAAAAATGATTTTACAAAGAAAATATTGACCACGTCCGCCATAGTTTATGGATATAGTGTGGAGCGCAGCACGTAATCTATTCAATGAAACAACGTCAAAGATTAACACTCCCGAATCAAACATTCTCCTGAACCGGATTAGATCGGCAATACTCGGAAAAATATGGTCGCCTTTTCTACATGTCGCATTGAATATTTTTAGCCTTCTGATTGGTTAAGCCTTCTATTGGTGAACTATAAAATGGGTCAGCCCATCGCTGTCTCCCCCGTATACATGTACGCAAAAAAGTCCAACAGGAATTACATTATTTAAAAAAAATCTGACAGGATTGCAGATGAGACATCATGGACATGTCTACACAGAGGAAATCTATAAAGTGAAACTGAAAGGCTATTCATAGCAGCCCAGATTTCTTCTTTATATTAAAGAAAATATTGATAAGATTCAAAAGAATTATATATAATGACCATGCGAAGGTAGAGATGAGTAAGCTTGTCATATTTTTTTTTTTAATTGTATCACCCCGAGCAAGGCGGTAACGCCACTGATGTGCAAGGAGCTACGTAATAGTGAAAAGATTGGAAAAGAGAAAGCCGGAAACCACATACTAAACAGGGAACAAGGGATGAGCCTCTTAACTTGTTCAATAGACGTGGGTGGAGTGTGAACCGGGCGATAGATAGATCTGTCTACTCCAATTGAAAAAAAAAAACAAAGTGAGAAGATTGGAAAAGAGAAAGCCGGAAACTACATCCTAAACAGGGAACAAGGGATGAGCCTCTTAACCTGTTCAATAGACATGGGTGGAGTGTGAACCGGGCGATAGATAGATCTATCTACTCCAATTGAAAAAAAAAACAAAGTGAGAAGATTGGAAAAGAGAAAGCCGGAAACCACATCCTAAACAGGGAACAAGGGATGAGCCTCTTAACCTGTTCAATAGACATGGGTGGAGTGTGAACCGGGCGATAGATAGATCTATCTACTCCAATTATAATAATCTAATGAAGTAAATAAGTTCAGAAAGGGTTCAAAAGTAGACATCACTGGGTAGGAAGCGTATTCCACTGGGAACTGTTCTGATGATAGCAATTTGGTTATATAGTCTAATGCTATATGCACAAAAATAAATTAATTTAATAAAAGTCGATAGGTTTGTCGATAGTCCAGTTCACACACTTTTGAACAGGTGTATCTTTTTGCATTTCAGTGCCATTATCAACTTTCTCGGGATGAATCGATTAAAAAAAAAAAAAAAAGAAAGAAAATAATATACAAAAGCTTTAGGGACTTTCTGCTTCAAACAGATTCCAGTAATCCAGAATAAAAGCCTGGATTAACCCAATCCAGGCTAGGAGAGTGGACTTACCCAGTTAAGAGTAAAGAACATAGTGTACCTAATCCAGGCTAAAATACTCGATACTCGATTCATTCAATTTAAGCTAGAAAACTGGATACACCCAATCAAGGCTAGAAGTCTGGATTAAACTTATCCAGGTTAAAAGACTGGCTATATCCTATCCAGGTTAGGAAACTGGATTCATCTAATCCAAGTTGGAGACTGAATACAACCAATCCAGTAGAAACAAATGGATTCACTTCATCCAGGTTAGAAAACTGGATTCAACAAATATAGGTGAAAAGACTGAATACACTCAATCCATTCTAGAAGATTGGATTCACCGTCAGTCAGTTAAGTGCCATACGCGATACACGCTTAGGCGATCATGTCTCGAAAGAGACATGACTGACTGGGCAGAAGATTATCCCGAAGTAGGTTGCCATTGCTTTCTGCGGTAGACTGGTTGCCGACCAAGGCTATAGAACCCAATCTGTCCTGCTATTTAACCCATAACTGGAAGGAAGAGACGGATTAATACCTTTCCCAAGGGTATTTGCGCGTAAGTGAATACAATGGATTGCAACTGGAATTTGAACTCGGCTCCCCGGATTCTCGTTCCGAGCCGATATCCACTGGACCACAACGCCGTACCAAGCTAAAAGACTGGCTATCTAGGTTATAAATCTAGATTTATCCAACCCAAGTTGGAAACTAAATTTACTCAATTCAGGAGACACAAATGGATTTACTCCATCCAGCCTAGAAAACTATATAAATTTAACAAATAGACTGAATACACTCAATCCGCGATAGAAGAACAAATTCACTATGTCCAGGCTAAAAGACTAAATACACTCAATCGATTCTAGAAAACTGTATTCACCGTATCCAGATTAAAAGACTGGCTATAGACTATCAGTCAGTTAAATACCATGCGTGATACACGCTCAGGCGATCCTGTCTCGAAAGAAACATGACTGACTAAGCAGAAGATTATCTCACCGTAGGTTGCCATTACTTTCTGTAGTAGACTGGTTACCATCCAAGGCTATAGAACCAAATCTGTCCTGTTATTTAACCCATAACTGGAGGGAAGAGACGGATTAGTACCTTTCCCAAGGGGGTTTGAGCGTAAGTGAATTCAACGAATTAAACTGGAATTCGAACTCGGCTCCTCGATTTCTCGTTCCGAGCTGATATTCACTACACCACAACGCACATCCAGGTTAAAATACAACAAAAATATACCACTGTACCACAAAAATACAACAAAAATATATCCACTGCAGCACAACGCACATACAGGTTAAAAAAATTAATTTAATTCAATGTGGAAACTGAATACATCTAATCAAGGAGAGGCGAATGGATTCACTCCGTCCAGGCTAGAAGGTTGGATTCAACAATACCAGTCTAAAAGATTGAATACACTTAATCCAGTATAGAAGAATGAATTTACCCAATCCATACTAAAAGATTGGATATACACAATCTAAGTTAGAATACTGGATACAGCAAATCCAGGCTAGAATACTGGATAAACTGATTTTATGCTAGAGTCACCCAATCTAAACCTATTTATAAATTGAACTTTGTCTGTGTGTGTGTGTGTGTGTGTGTGTGTGTGTGTGTGTGTGTGTGTGTGTGTGTGTGTGTGTGTGTCCGTTACCGATAGAAACGGCTGAACCAATTTTCTTGAAAATTTACACAGTTGTACTATAAGCGTCTGCGAGTGTTCTTAGCTAGGTTTTGTGTTGAGGTACCTCCGATAAATATCGAAAATCGATAATCGAAAAAATCGGGTTATAGAAGGTGAGGTCCGATTTTAATCAAATTTCATACACTCATAGACAAAGACATAAGAAACGATATTCAGAAGTTTCAAGGTTGTAGTTCTTACAATCGTGCAGAAAATCGATAATATATATATATAAAAGGCAAGATGTTTGTGTGTGTGTCTGTTTATATGCCTGTATGTCTGTATTTTTTCAGCCCTTTTATTTTAGTTTTTGTTTCGGGTTTGGCTCTAAGTAGGTATAAATGTAGTTCTTAGTTTCAGCCATGATACCATTTACTCAGAGGACTTATTTAGCCTTCACAGTTCAGTTTCCGACGGAAAAAATTATTTGATATCGATACCAGGAAATCAAAATTTGACTTACATCCATTCATTTTTCTTTCAGTCTACGGTTTCGCTTTAACTGGAAACAACTATTGCCTTTTAGTCTTTCGTGCCAACGTCCAAAGAGTCTGAGCTCCAGGACAATGGATTAGTTTTAAAGCTTTCATTTCATCCGAGCAACGCCGGGCTATACTGCTAGTCCTGTATAAGAGACTAGATTCCCCCAATATGGATTAAAAGACTGATTGCACACAATCCAGATGCTTGGATTCAACTTGTCCAGATAGTGCTCATTACCTAGTTTGGGTAATATGACGGATAATGGTTCAGAATGAAAAGTCTGAGTTCGAATTCCAGTCAGGTTTGTTAGTTTCTCTTATGTGTAAATACCATCGGAAAGGTAACAACTTCTCAAATCACATTGCTAAAATTAAACTCCATCTATTTAAGAAACACACTTTTTTCTTCAGGGGCTTACGGCCACATCACGTTGAAACACTGGTTCACATACGATCATCGAAGTTAAGCATGGTCGAGCCTGGTCAATACCTGTATAGGTGACCACTTGGAAATACCAGGAGCTGTATGCTTGGATGTGCTGCTGGTGTTAAGGATAACGCCATGGAATGAGAAATCGCGGAGCTGGTTTCGAATTTCAGTTGCATTCACTTATGTGCAAATACACATGGAAAAGGTATGAAGGCACCTTTTCTCCTCCCAGTTATGGGTTAAATAGTAGGACGTGTATCGAAAAATCATTATTAACTCAAAATATTCTTAGAATTCAGAAATATGTTTCGGTTTTAAATAACATTAAAAAGGTTGAAAATAATTAAAAAAATAAAATAATATAAATAAAGCAACCATTAATATTGGTTTAAAAACTCAGTGATAAGACCGAATAATCTTACTTTATAGAAAAAGAGAAGTGAAATAAAATAAACGTTACCTCGTCCACATTCTTTTTGTCCTCCTCTTTACATCCATTTAATTGGAGCTTTCTGTTTCCCTAAAACAGATGTTAAAAACAGAAAGACCGTAGATGGAAAGAAAAAACAATAAAGAAAGAAGAATGCGGTGTAAAGCTATGAGGACTGACAGCGACACCGACACCGGAAGTGAACTTTACTCGCGTCTTTCGAAAAATGCCATCACTTGACGAGGGTTACGAACAACTAAAAGCCAATACCAGTAACAAAATAGAATAAAGAGTATGCTTTAGATTATGAGAATCAGGTAACATCTGACCGCCATGTTGTTTGCTTAATTCACCCATGACTGAACAAAGGCAACAATGACAACAGACTTAGCCTTTGTGCATGCGTCAAATAAACTGAGCTTCATTAAAAATGGCCTCCGGCTTTTTTGAAGCACCGGAAGTAACAATTGGCGTGAAAGTCTTCAGCTAAAAATGTTCTCTTTTTCTCGTCATCATGTGTCCTATCAACGCTTGCCGGCCGGGTGTATAACCGCTTTTGAGTGAGCGTACGTTGGCGCCTGTCTATCTGTCTGTTGGAGTCCTTTTATATTCTCCTCAGATTGTTAATTCCGGTCTCTCCGCTTGTCTGTTTATATCCCTTCATGTTTCTATCCTGGTTCGTACGTAAATCTGTTTCTTTTTATCTTTTCATCCATGCAACGTCCAAGAATAAATATCTCTGTCTGTACGGACGATTGTGTCAAACAAATTACTAATCATCATATTTAAATACGCTTATTCTATAGTGAAATTAATTAACTGACTGCTCACTAGAGCAAATGGTTCGATTCTCTCTTGTTTTATGTACCATGCCCCTTAAGGACATGGACAATCATGACTATCCACGAGTTCAATAAATCTAAGCAATAATTGTCTCCTTAAAATCCTTCCTAGTCCATGTCCATTCATTTATAAAAGCTCGTTAAATAAATTGATCACGGCTCTCCACAACTTCCTGTTCTTTATAGTTCCACGCAGTATTTCTCTCCTTACTATCCTTTCCAGTCCATGTTCTGCGATCCGTTTACACAAACTCGTTAAGTAGGTTGATAATGGCTCTCCTAAACTTCCTATTCTTTGTAGTTCTACGCAGTATTTCTCTCCATACTATCCTTTCTAGTCCATATTCTGCTATCTGTTTACACAAGAACGTTAAGTAGGATAATAATGGGTCTCCACAACTTCCTATTCTTTGTATCTCTAAGCAATGTTCCTCAGCTTACTTTCCGTCCCAGTTCCTGTTCTGCAATACATTTACACAAGCTCATTCATCAGGCTGATCATGGCTCTCCACTACTTCCTATCTTTTGTAGCTCAAAGCAATGTTTGCATCCTCACTATACTTGCAAGTCCCTGTTCTGCCATTCTTTTATTTCACGAAAATAAAATCTAGCAGTTTAAGTAAAAAATTATCCGTACTTTTCCCATAACATATCTTTTGGTTTGTCACACTGTCTTCTATTCCCGCGCACTAATAGTTTGTACTATTGTCGTCAAGTGATCGAATTTTAAGCCTAATTGCGCTGATTTTGTTGCTGCTCTTACAGTGTAAACATGGCTGCCCCGCTACCAGTGTGCACCAAAAAGGAAAAAAGAGCAGTGATCTGATTTTTCAAGTCGGAAAATCTGTCAAGGGCTAAAATTCATTGGAGGTTTTTGACACAATACAGCGATAGTGCACTATTGCATATATTATGGTACCCTCCTACGAGGAATGGACTCTTCCTCTTGCTATATATAAACTACCTGCGTGACTTCTAGAGAGCAGGCAACTCACGCAGTTAACAGCCTTACACACTGTCGAGCTCTCTGACTTCGGGCGGGGAGTATTAACCCAGTCGACGCTCCGCCGTTGAGTAGAGTCTCGCCTGAGGAAAATTAGACAAATTTTTGGCCGGGCTATATGTCACGGAAAACCCACATTAAAAGGGGCATTGTGCGACATCTTGTCTTTAGTGGAAAGACAAATACTGCAGGCAACTCGATCAGTTGACTGCCTAGCCCACTATCGAGCTCTCTGTCTTCGGGCAGGGAGTATTAACCCAGTCGTGGCTCCGCCGAAGGGTAGAGTCACTACTGGGGAAAATTAGAAATTTTCAGCAGGGCTATATGGCCCGGATAATCCACATTAAAAAAGCCTTGTGCCATATTTCGTCTTAAGTGGGAAGACAGATAAATACCGCAAATGGTGAGCAGCCAAGTACAGTAGTTAACGGGAGCAATTAACGACAGCTACGAGTCAGGCAGCGTAATAATACCTTCGGACTTACTTATTTCTATATTACTTATTATTAACACTTCTTTGAATAGCTTGTTTCTTGTTATACGAATACGCTGTTTTGAGCTTACCTTCTTGTTCTGTGTCTTACTTCCGGCACAAATTGGTCACGACAACTTTGCGGCAAAGTTTCGCCACAAACCCACAACAAATTGGCGACGAAGATCCACAACAGCATATAAGTGTGTATGAGTGGATAGAGAAGTTTAAAAGTGGCCGGACAAGGGCGACGCAGGAAAAAGGAGCAGGACGCCCGTAAATCTCAATCAACTGAAGAGTGGAATCAGCAAGCTAGACAAATGATAATGGCAAACCGAGTTATCATTGATGAGGTAGCATGATTTCTGCAAGATTCTGATAACTGCTTTTTGTTCCTCCTTGGAGCACACTGCTAGCAGACGAGCCACGTTTACACTGGGAAAGAGATTTTTTGACACTATGAAATTAGTGTTTTCAGGCTGTCTTTAGAAACAGCCTTGAAAGACTTATTGGATGTCTGGATTGGTTAGCAGGAGCGAGCTCTCCGTAAAACTGTTTTATAGACATCCCTTATATATAAAGATGTGCGTTGTAGTGCAATGGATATCGGCTCGGAACGAGAAATCGGAAAGCCGAGCTCTAATTCTAGTTGAATTCGTCGCATTCACTTACGCATAAATACCCTTGAAAAAGATATTAATTCGTCACTTATCCCTGCAGCTATGGGTTAAATAGCAGGACTGATTGGGTTCTATAGCCTTCGTTAGTAACTAGTCTACTAAATTTGCGACTTTACTTATCGAGATCCGTTTTAAAACGGATTTCGATTTGTAAAATCACAAATTTAATCACTTGAAATGTCAACATTGGACTCGAAACGCTTGTAGTGACACAAATACCAACATGGACACCGAATGTAGTATACAAAAGATAAGTATTATTATTAATAATAAATGTAAACTTTATAGAAAACGTTCACGGCTACTCACACATTTTTACGTATATAAATTTATCTCCTTGGAACAACCCCTGTTTCTGTTTTAAACGTGTATATATATATATATATATATATATATATATATATATATATATATATATATTAGTTTTTTGTTATAATTAAATTAGACAAGTAGCTGGTTGTATTAATACGTGCTCAATACATTCATATTCTAGAGCATTTGAATATTTTAAATTTGAAAATGAGTTATTTCCGCAACCTAGGTTTCAACCTTTCAGTATCTTCAGGCGATTTATAATAACGAGGTTGCGGAGATAACTCATTTTCAAATATATATATATATATATATATATATATATATAGGCATCCGCAGACAGATCTGTTTCTATGTATCACAGCTCATCAGTACGGTTGCATGTCCGATTGCTTCTAGCCAGGATTGAAACCTGACCGAATTCTACCTCTGATCTATGGGCGCTCGGTAGAGGAAGGCGGACTTTAGCGTATTATATACAATGTAAACATACTCTAGTAGCTTAGAGTGTTCAAATCCATTACTGAATGAACGATATTTTATTAATCTGACATATTTTTATCACTTTAAATGCTATTTTTCATGGATATTCATATTTGAGTAGGCTCTCTGTTTATTTATTAAGCATTATACTTATTTATTTTTACTTTATCCAAGAACTTATTAAAGAAAAATACACGCTATCTCACAAGATTCGGAAACTGCGTACCCCTTTTGCAGGAGAAACTGTTATTAGACCCAACATGCATTAGACTGTCAGCCAAGAAATGCATCAAGTGCCGTCCCGTCATAGACAATGCTGCACATATACAAATCTACCATCCGTCCGTGCACTGAATATTGCTGCCATATCTGGTCGGGTGCTCCTGCTAATCACCTAGGGGTTCTTGACAAAATCCAGCGGAGAATCTGTAATGTGATCGATCCCGACTTAGCAGCTACGATACAGTCGCTTTCTCACCGACGTAGTGTGACTTCCCTGTGTCGCTTTTACAAAAAACGTTCACGGCTTCTGCTTCGATGAACTTTGCTCACTGGTACCCGCTATATATGAATTCCCTCGAGCCACAAGATTAGCAACTAAGTCCCACCCTTTTACTGTGAAACCGATAAATTGTAAACACAAATTCCACTCTATCAGTTTCTTTTCTCGCACTTCCCGCCTGTCCCTTCCGCATACTTGCTTCCCCGACAGCTACAACATTCAAGAATTCAAATGTAAAGTCAATAGTCACCTCCTGTCTCACTAACTTACATCCTCTCTCTCATGCTTTTTTCTCCATCCACCCCACTCATCAGTATTCTCTTCTTTCTCATACTCTCTTCCTGACACTCTCTGTAACCTGTCACCCTTTCTCGATTTTATTAGTTAGACGTTATTTTTAGTGGGTACCCATTTTTGAGTAGACGCTCTGTTTATTCATTAAACAATGTATCGACTTATTTTTCGTCTACTGGCCTGAATGTTCGAGAAATCTTATCAAAGATGAATATGCACTGCAGTTAAGTCTGACAAATTCTATACAACAATCATTTTGTTATTTCAGTTTGAGTTTGAGTCTTGTTTAGCGGCATATCAACACCTCTGTGGGTTATTTAATGCCAAAAAGGTGGGGTTTTAAGTATTTTTTTTTCCGATTAAGTGAGAAGATTGATTTAGTCAGATTTTGATGAAAAAACTTTTTTTAGAAAATTTTTTTCTAATTTTGTATTCAAAAATGTATTGCTGATAATATTTTTTTCCTTCAAAAATATATTACGGTAATCATTTTTTTCCTTCAATGTGTGTTACGGTAATGATTTTTTTTCCTTCAAAAATGTATTCTTGGTGATATTTTTTCTTCAAAAATGTATATTTTTCTATAAAAGTTTATTTTTATACATACATAATGTTTTGACCCCACTTTGTCCATAGCTGGGACCCCATTAGGTGCTACCACTCCGGGTCTGGGTGGACCTGGGAACAACAGCAATTAAGAGGTGGTTCCATACTTCTCACAACCTCCTGATCAGATGCAGTTTACCGTCATACCCAGGACCATTTTATTATTTGTTAATAATAATAATTATTATTAATATTATAACAATAGTAATATAATAAATATTTGCAATGATGCAATGAATTGAATATACACATGGGTGAACAGATGATTGAATGACTGAATACTGTTTATATATATATATATATATATATATATATATATATATATGGTTAAATAAAATAAGAAAAACTGTATTTTAAATCGGCTAAGCGTTTCGACCTGTGATGGACTTTATCAAGGTAAAAAGACGAAATGAGCTTTATTCTAAATTACCTATCTATAAACAGTGTTGGCAACCACAAAGACGTTCACAAATCATTTCAAAAGATTAACAGAATATTTTAGTTTTTAGAATTTCTTCATGTGTAGTGCAAAGTCACGAGATATTAAAATGAAGGGAATTTGACCCTTTTCATTGAAAACTGTTTATTTCGTGTGTTAGTCTTCATTTTAAAAAGATAAAAGTTTCGTTAAAATTCGTTAATTTCCGTAACATGCTTACATTTGTTGACATTACGTTACATTTCAGAGCAGATATGGTTGTTTGCAATGGATCGGAATTTTGTTATATAGGCTTGATTAAAACCTCATTTAGACTGGAGGCTATTCGTGGTCGAGAGGTCTAAGACGTTGCCAGATCAAATGGTAGCTTCCCCTATGTAAATAGGGGTCGCAGGTTCGAATCCTGCCGAATGGCACGCATTTTCGTAATAATCAGGCCGGTAGATATAAATATATAATTCTGTTTAATTGAAAAACAGAATATCTACTTAAATACGAGTATCGATAAAAAATGTTCAAACAATTCATTTCAAATTGTCGGTTGTTTATAACCAAGTTTCGTTAAAATTCGTTAATTTCCGTAATATATATATATATAGTTGTCAGTCCGTAAACGGTGAGGATAATCCAACAAGATTTCCTTAATATAAATTATAAATAGGTAAATCCATATAGAGAGCTCGATGGGTGTTAACCAGAGTGATATGAAGTTTATAAAGGAAAACTTAACACGTTATATCAGTTATAAACTATAGTTCATTTCTTAATTAGCTCATATCATCAGACTCTTATTGTGAAAGAATCTGATGATATGAGCTAATTAAGCTCATTGAAATGAACTATAGTTTATAACTAATATGACGTGTTGAGTTTTCCTTCATAAACTATATATATATATATATATATATATATATATATATTATAAATAATAGTTTAGTGTACATTTTGTTTCGACATTGAGAGGACAATGTCTCATCGTGTAGTGTGAAAAGAAAATAGAAATCATTTATCTTCCACTTTCTTTTCACACTACCCGATGAGACATTGTCCTCTCAATGTCGAAATAAAATGTAAACTTTCTAGTAGATGATAATTTATACATGTTCTAAACTATAATTTATAATAAATATTCATAGCTCTATTTTATATCGAGCACTGTTTTAAATTAATATGTTGAACGTTGTCAATTTTTTCTTCATTCCTTATTCACTTGATATATATATATATATATATATATATATATAGTGTATCGAGGCAGCAAATAATTTTCTAAACATATACTATTAAATATAAGAAACAATGAATGTCTATTATGTTTAATCATGAACCGTTTTAAACGTCGTATTTCGGCTTTAATTTCAATTGAAAATAAAGACAAAAATTCTCCAACATTTGGATAATTTTTTATTAATCTGGTTCTAAGCTTTCGGCTCACATGAGCCATCTTCAGAGAGGTGATAAAGACGGTAGTACAATGGTGGATGTTCACCATCACCGACGATTTTATTTTGTGTTTGACATAAAACTCCGCTAGGCAACGGCAAAGTCTCTTATATTTAATAGTATTTGTTTAGAATATATATATAATGCATAAAACAAATATTTAACAGGTACACTGCTATCTTTACCATAACTGAATCGGTCTCAAATTCCTTCATCCATCTTAACCTGCCTTCCTGAATAAAATGAACTTCCCAGCCCTAAGCCCTGACTGTAACCTTAATCTTAACCCAGCCTATTTCTTGCCATTTATATTCTCATTTACTCTCGATTTGGAGGACTGATATGTAAACGCTGTTTTTCAGAAACGTGGCGAATGACGGGTAGGCCCGTAACGAGTAGCGGGTTAGACTGAAGTAACAAATAAATGAAAAGTTCGTTGGAGGGAGGAAGTCAGTGGGCGAGAGGAATGAGGTACCATCATCACTCAACAACAACCGGACTGTTTTTTTCTTTTTTTTTCTTCTTTTTTTCCCCCCCGCACCCCTGCTTAGTTCTTATCACCCGCTTCTTGTTTTGGTTGATAATACCGGAAAGAAAGGACGGGGTCGTGTGTTTCTACTCGGAAGGAATTTCTTGTCGGAACAATGTTACAGTTCCAGGGCATGATTCCAGAACTAAGGATGGGTTCGCATTTCTTTCTTTCTTTCTTTCTTTCTTTCTTTCTTTCTTTCTTTCTTTTATTACATCCTATTCATTTTTTCTCTCTTTCCTTATTTCTTATATCGTAATCTTTTCTTTTTCTTTTCTTATTCTTTTCTTTTTTCTTATTCTTTTCTTTTTCTTTTAATACACCCCGTTACTTTTCTTTCTTTTTCTTTCTTTCGTATAATTTTTTACTCCTATTGTTTTTTCCTTTCTTTTCATGTTTACTTCGTTCTTTCTTTTTTTCTTTCTTTTTATTATATCTTGTTATTTTTCTTTCTTTTTATCGTCATCTTTTTCTTTTATTACTAAGCCCTATTACTTTTCTTTCTTTCTTTCTTTCTTTCTTTCTTTTCATTTATTACGTCTTATTGTTTTTCCTTCCGTTCATTTTTGCTTCTTTCTTTCTCTTTTGTCTTTCTGTCATTCTCATAATCACCGCATTTTTTCGTTTTATTCTTTCTTTTTTTTTCCTTTCTTTTTTATCGCCACTTTTTTTTTATTACGCCCTATCATCTTTCTTTCTTTCTTTCTTTCTTTCTTTCTTATAATTCTTTGATTACGTCCTATTGGTTTTTTGCTTTCTTTGCATATTTACTTCTTTCTTTTTCTCATTCTTTTTTTATCTCCTCTTCTTTCTTTCATTCATTCTTTCTTTCTTTCTTTCTTATAATTTTTTCTTTTATTACATCCTATTGATTTTTCTCTTTTTCCTTATTTCCTTTTCTTTTTTCTTTTATTACACCCTATTGCTTTTGTTTCTTTCTTTCTTTCTTTTTATCATCTCCTGTTATTTTTCTTTCTTTCTTTTTTATCGTCATCTTTTTCTTTTATTACTAAGCTCTATTACTTTTCTTTCTTTCTTTCTTTTCATTTATTACGTCTTATTGTTTTTCCTTCAGTTCATTTTTGTTTATTTCTTTCTCTCTTTCTTTCTTTCTTTCTTTCTTTCATTCTCACTTTCACTGTTTTTTCGTTTTATTCTTTTTTCTTTCTTCCTCTCTTTATTACCGCAGATTTTTGTATTACGTCCTATCATCTTTCTTTCTTTCTTTCTTTCTTTCTTTCTTGTCATTAGATCCTATTGATTTTTCCTTTCTTTGCATTTTTGCTTCTTTCTTTCTCTCATTCTTTCTTTCCTCCTCTTCTTTTTTTCTTTCTTTCTTATAATATTTTCTTTTATTACATCCTATTGATTTTTCTTTCTTTCCTTATTTCCTTTTCTTTTTTCTTTTATTACACCCTATTGCTTTTGTTTCTTTCTTTCTTTCTTTTTATCATGTCCTGTTATTTTTCTTTCTTTCTCTTTTATCGTCATCTTTTTCTTTTATTACTAAGCTCTATTACTTTTCTTTCTTTCTTTCTTTTTTTCTTTCTTTCTTTCTTTTCATTTATTACGTCTTATTGTTTTTCCTTCAGTTCATTTTTGTTTATTTCTTTCTCTCTCTTTCTTTCTTTCTTTCTTTCTTTATTTATTTCTTTCTCACTTTCACTGTTTTTTTCGTTTTATTGTTTTTCGCCCTTCCTCTCTTTTTTATCGCAAATTTTTGTATTACGTCCTATCATCTTTCTTTCTTTCTTTCTTTCTTTCTTTCTTGTCATTAGATCCTATTGATTTTTCCTTTCTTTGCATTTTTGCTTCTTTCTTTCTCTCATTCTTTCTCTCATTCTTTCTTTCCTCCTCTTCTTTCTTTCTTTCTTTCTTCCCTATGTCAAGCATTCTATATTCTAGTTCTGCTCACCAGTCGTAACTCGTAGCATTTACTCGGGATCAATTGACAACAAGCAACATAATTATAACAGCACCTCTACATGAAACACATGCACGTCCTCCGACTCGTTCAGAAATGTCAAAACTATCAGTTACAAACGAGCGTTTTCTCAAATCCATCATTTAAAATACTTCAAGCGAATTAATCCTTTAGATTATAATGATGACAATTCTTCATAAGGCCCAACAGACTGACGCTACACAATCTCAAAAAAAATCTTTACCAAATAGCAAAAGCCACTTGAACACCTCCAAAAGCAGCAACAATGATAAAAATGCTTAACACATTTAATTAGAAGTGAAAATAATAACATAATCAAGATGTTGATCTTCAGCACTACTTTAAGCAAAAGACTAGGAAGGAAACTCCCATCAATACTTCAAAGAACGATAAAAGCAGAGGAAACTATTCTTCTGAGAGAACGTTTTTAAGAGAAAGGCTTTATAAATTTTAACCGACGGCAACGCTAAATGTTCGACTTTGTGAATATCTAATGTTTCCTGTTAGGAAATAGCTGACCTTACCATTGCAATTGCTATTTTAGATGACTGGCATTGTGGCGCAATTGATATCAGTTCGAAACGAGAAATCGGAGATCAGAGTCCGAATTCCAGTTGAATTCGCTGCATTCACTTAAGCGCAAATACCCTTGGGATTAGTATTAATCCGTCTTTTCTCTCTCCAGCTATGGGTTAAATAGCAAGACAGATTGGGTTCTATAGCCTTCGTTGGCAACCAGTTTCCGCAGAAAATAATGTTAACCTAGTGGAGAAAAAATTTCTGCCAAGTCAGTCATGTCTCTTTCGAGACATGATCGGCCAAGCGTGTATTACGTATGGCACTTAACTTACTGACCAATGACGTTACTGCAATGATTCTATCTCTTCTTTAGATTCCACTTTTTCTTTTTCTTTCTTTCTTTTTTTTTTTTTTTTGCAAGGGGCTGATATCTACCCAGGTCGTCATTTTTGTTGTTCTTATCATTTATTTCTGCATTTGTATGGCTGAGAGGCAGCATTTTAAAAAAATCCCTGAAAAAAAAAAAATGATATATTTTATAATAGCTTGGAACAGATATTGCACTCAAATCTTGCACCAGGAAAAAAAAACAACAGGCGCACCAGAGATTTGACTGCTTTAAAAAATCATTTCACCCCAAGTAAGGCAATAAATCCACTAAGACGCAAGCGTCAGTTACTGAGTATGAGAGGATCTGAGATAAAGAATAACGTAATTAAGGCGAGAGGACAATAAAAGAACAGGTATTAAGAAGACAAAAGACAAAGATTGGCATTGCATTAACACTTTCGAAGATCAAAGTTGACTGGAAAACAAAAGAGTTCTGCAAGTGACAAATTGGAAAGAAGAAACTGTTAGCATAGAACTTACGGTTAAATCTATCCATTTCAACTGTAAGAAGATGAGGCCATGCCGCCAATCTTTAATTCATAAATTTCGAGTACCAAAGAGGAAAGCTTGTCAGAAAAATTACGATGAATATATTCATAGAAAAGGCAGAGAGGAGTTAGTTACGGCGTCGAGAAAGTGACTGAAGCCGAGATGTCAGGTAAGAACCAATACCATAGATTCTGCTTTGGATTTTATCATGGATTTCTAATACATAGCAGAAACACCCGACCAGAAGTGAGAGCTTTATTTGATGTATGGACGAAAAGTGGCCCTATGGATATGTAACATATATTTTGTCGAGAAATATTGTCTAGCACGACACAGTGAATCAACTTTACTAGCAGCAGACCTAGCAATTGTTTCAATATAATCGGTTCACTTAATGTCAGCGGAAAGGAAACTACAAGACCTCCTACAGAAGATAACTGAAGTGAGTGACAAAAAAAAAGGACTACAAATAAACTGCAAGAAAACTGATTGCATGGTCATCAGCAAAAAGAGCAGCCTAAAATGCCAAATACAGGTGAGGGATATTAAAATCAAGCAGGTGCAAAAATTTAAATATCTGGGAAGTGTTCTAACAGAAGACGGAAAGTGCGACACAGAGATCCGAAGGCGAATTGGCATGGCAAAGGACGCGTTCCAGAAGCTGAGTAAAGTATTAAGACACAGGAAACTTTCAATAGAAAAAAAGAAGATAGTACTGGATTGCGATGTGATGAGAGTTCTTCAATATGGCAGCGAATGCTGGACAATATCATCAAAGATGAAGGAAAAACTTGAAGCAGCTGAAACGTGGTTCTACAGAAGGATGCTGCGGATATCATAGATCGAACATGTGAGCGATGATGAGGTGTTGGAAATAATGGAAACGAAAAGGAAATTAATATTGAGCATCAGGAAGAGACAACTAAAGTTCCTGGGACATGCAGTGAGGATGGAGGGCTCGGAGAACCTGATACTAACAGGCCATATAGAGGGGAAAAAGAGACAGAGGAAAGCAGTGGATAACATATTTGAAATTCCTGAGCAGGTGGATGACAGAACGAGGGTTGCGTGGTGTTACAGGAGAAAGTGTGCTCAGAGCCACCAGGAATAGGGAGACGTGGAAGGCCATGATCGCCTACGTCCTGAAAAAACGAAGCCCATAGAATAAGAAGAATGTCAGCGGAAAACGTTGCTGGGGGCGGGGGTATCACGACACCACACCTATATCCGGTATTTTAAGCATAAGAACAAATATCTTGGACAGATTACATTATAAACAACTGCTTTAAGCAGTCGAGTGTAGTCTCTCACACACCGTAGACGAACAATGTAGGTGGCAACGGGGACCAAATACGACAGACTGAATGAAAATGACTGAGCATATATTGGATTGAATAAAGTGTTAAAATATGAAATTTCGAGTCTCGTATAATTATTTCATAACGTGTTTACCGCCACAATCAGTGTTACCAGCACATTTCCAAGAGCACCAACTATTACGGGCACCATTTTAATCACCCTGTATAATACATTTCTCAGCGCCTGTCCTTGTTATTAAAAGAAAAAACAAGCATAGGCATGTACAATATTTGGCAGGTTTTTTTTGCATATTCATGATGATCAAATCTAACATTCTTGCTTGAATGTTGAAAGAGGTGGTCGGTTTATCTATCTATCTATCTATCTATCTATCTATCTATCTATCTATCTATCTATCTCTGTTAAAATCTATCTATCTATCTATCTATCTATCTATCTATCTATCTATCTATCTCAGTCTGTTCTTATCTATCTATCTATCTATCTATCTATCTATCTCAGTCTCTTCTTATCTATCTATCTATCTATCTATCTATCTATCTATCTATCTATCTATCTATCTATCTGTCTATCTCAGTCTGTTCTCATCTATCTATCTATCTATCTATCTATCTATCTATCTATCTATCTATCTATCTATCTGTCTGCCTGTCTGTCTGTCCGTCAGTCTGTCTGCTTTACTAACGACACTATTTGTTTTTTCTTAGGTTT
Organism: Ascarosepion bandense; assembly: GCA_037127315.1. Taxonomy (NCBI): domain Eukaryota; kingdom Metazoa; phylum Mollusca; class Cephalopoda; order Sepiida; family Sepiidae; genus Ascarosepion; species Ascarosepion bandense. The sequence goes on along the minus strand of JBBBDQ010001281.1, from coordinate 385,815 downwards.
CTTTTGCAGAGTTCGCCCTTGTCGATATTCCAAGTATTTTTGTGTGCTGTTTTCTGGCATAGTCTCAGGATTGCGCAGATAATTTGTCTTCATAGTCGGGTTCATGTCGTTTGCATAATTCTTAATTAGAATTTTCACAATTTCTCTCTTTCATCCGACTCGGGGTCTGCATATCATCTTCATGATTATCTCTTTGTAAGAACTGAACAGAAAGGTCGGTCTGAATGAAAAGATTTCGGCATTTCCTACCTTTATATATATATATATATTTTTTTTTTTTTTAGAATAACCGTGGATTCGTGCCGATATGATTTATTTCCCAAATTGAACTTGAACCATTTGCATTGTTCCCAGTGTATTGCAATTCCCACTCTGTTTTTCTTTGTGTCTATTTCTTTGATCCAGCTTTTTGTCCTTGCATCGATCAAAATTCTCCCTGGTTCGTTTTATCTATTCGTGTATCTTCGTGTCATGATGGTTTTTATTTTATTCTGATTTGATTTTTTATGCTTCTTTATTGATTGACTTTTCGTTTTGAAACATCGATGCAAGGGTGGAAAGGCGAGAGAGTATGTTTGAGTGAGCGAAAATGGGAAGGAGTAAGATACAGTGAGAAATACAGTTACATAGAAAGAACGTGTGATAGAAAAAGACTGAGTGTGAAAGAATAGAGAGAGAGAAAGAGAGAGAGAGAGAGAAGGAGAGAGAGAGAAAAAGAAAGAACGAAAGACAGAAGGTGAGAGGATAAAAGAACGACAAAAGAGAGTGAGTAAATGAGAGTGTAAGAGAGATTGAGATTGAGATTTTAAGAGTAAAAGATATAGTGAATGATAAATTGAGAGAAAGGAAGAGAGAGAGAGTGAGGGGCGTATAATAGAATGAAGAAGTTAGTGAGTGAGAGAGAGAGAGGGGGAATGATATAGTGACTTAGAGAGGGAAAAAAGCAATGCGAGAGTGACAGAGAAATAGAGTGAATGAGAGTTAGAATGGGAGAAAATGAGAAAGTGAGTGTTAGTGAGAGAGAGAGAAAGAGAGAGAGAGAGAGAGAGAGAGAGAGTGAGGGTGGAGAGAATAAATGCGGAGAAGAATTGACGTCTCAAAGAGTTTGTACTGGAACAAAAAACCTTTGGATTCCAAGCATGAAAAGGTGAGAAAATATCAAAGATAAATAGAAATTCCATTGCTCTTTCTCTCTCTCTCTTTCTATATATATATATATATATATATATATATATATATATATATATATATATATATATGGAGGATTAATAAATTTGTAACCTGACACAGCTATTCGTTGGATTTTGATCTGAAATTTTCACAGCGTAATATTAAACGTTAATATATAATTAGCAAATTCGTCTATTACTCTTGTGTCAATTCGTGAAACGTGGATAAGCAAGGAGTTCTCTCTATGTCGATATATGGTAAACATGCTAGACTCACAGACTGTTACAACAGCGGTAAATTCAAACCTCACCAGTTATCCCATACTTGTGCTTTTGGAGTAAGACTAAAACGAACATCGTAAATATTGATTGTTATGCTTTTTTAAATTTATTTCTTCTTTTTTCCCCTTTCTTTGTTTCTTTGTTTCTTCCTTTTTTCCTTTGTTTTGTTTTTATTTTTATTTTTGGGGGCTTTTTTAACCCATCATGATACTGGCCACTCTTTGCCTTCTCCTTTTTTTTTTGTTCTCTAATTAATCCCTTTGTTTTTTTTTCTTCCTGTTTCTAACAGTTCTTCTTTTTTTCGTTCTCGTTGAAAAGTCATTCTCATTAAGCAGACGACAAATTTTCCTTTTCTCATTGTTTCATTCTTTTTTCTTTTATCGTTTGTTTCTTTCTTTATTTCAACTTCTTTCTTCTATTTCTGTTTCTTTCCATTTTATCATTCTTTATGTTGTTTCTCATTTTCAGCCGAGGCTCCTTTTCAATAATTACTCTCTTTTTCTTTCTTTATATATATATATATATATAAAACAGTAGCTACTCTAGCATCTACGCATCGCTCATTCAGCTCATTCAGTAATAAATTAGAGCACTCTGGCTACTGGCGTATGATACATCATACATCAAGTGTTTGCCAACTTCTACCCAGCGCCCATAGCTCAGAGATAGACTCGCCGACCGACGCCAATTCAGTCAGGTTTCAATCCTGGGTTAAAACCAATCGGATATCTAACCATACTGAAGCTGTGATACAGCGAAACATATCTGTCTGAGGTTATATATATATGTTTATTTATTTATATATTGTAATAGTTGCTACAATGGTTTATAAAAGCATGGTATCACTACACAAAAATTCTCATGTTTCGGAGTCGAACTGCTCCTCTTCGGGTAATATGTGGGACTAGGAGCAGTTCGGCTCCAAAACATGAAAATCTATGTTTAGTGATACTTCTTCTTTCTTCTTTTATGTACCTTGTCTCTTCAGGACGTAGGTGATCATGGCCTTCAACGTCTCCCTATCCCTGGTGGCCCTTAGCACGCTTTCTACTGTAACGTCTCTCAGCCTCCATTCTGTCATCCACCTGCTCAGGCCCTTTAAATATATTATCCACTTCTTTCCTCTGTCTCCTTTTCTTTCTATCTGGCCTGTTAGTATCAGGTTTTCCAAGCCCTCCTTCCTCATTGCATATCCCAGGAACTTCATTTATCTCATCCTGATGCTCAATATTAATTTCCTTTTCGTTTCCATTATTTCCAAAACCTCGTCATTGGTCACATGATCGGTCGACGATATCCGCAGCATCCTTCTGTAGAACCACATTTCAACTACTTCAAGTTTTTCCTTCATCTTTGATGATATTGTCCAGCATTCGCTGCCATATTGAAGAACTGACATCACATAGCAATCCAGTACTTTCTTCTTTTTTTCTAGTGAAAGTTTCCTGTGTCTTAATACTTTACTCAGCTTCTGGAACGCGTCTTTTGCCATGCCAACTCGCCTTTGGATCTCTGTGTCGCACTTTCCGTTTTCAGTTACAACACTTCCCAAATATTTAAATTTTCGTACCTGCTTGATTTTAACACCTCCCACCCGTATTTGGCACATTGGGCTGCTTTTTTTGCTGATGATCATGCCTTCGGTTTTCTTGCAGTTTATTCGTAATCTGTTCATGTCACTCTCTTCAGCTATCTTCTTCTGGAGGAGATCCTGCAGTTTTTTTCCGTGTCTGCAATCAACACTGGGTCGTCTGCATATCTTATGTTGTTCAGATTGTGACCTTCGATGACAAATACTGGCATAACATTTAGGGTTCTCAAAATATTCTCACTGTGAGAATCCGGTGAAAAATTCACTTGTACAGTGAGATCCGGTGAAAATTCACATCCCTGTCTTACGCCTCTTTCTATCTTTGTGCAACTGCTGAATTTGTTATCTGTCCGTATGCAGGCAGTTTGCTGCCAGTAGAGGGTTTTAATTACCCTAATGTCTTTCCCAAATATATCGAGCCTGCTGAGCATCTCCATCAATTCTTTGTGGCGTATTTTGTCGAACGCTTTTGCATAGTCATTAAAACACAGGTATAAGTCTTTCTTCATTTGTATTGCCCTTTCAGAGAGCATCCTAATCATAAATATGGCGTTCCTTGTTCCGGTGTCTTTGCCGAACCCGCACTGTTCTTGTCCTATCTCTGGCCTGATTCTACTTCTTGCTCTATTCATCAGTATTCGGACGATCAGTTTTGTAATATGACTGATTAAGCTGATAGTTCGGTGTAGTTCACACACGTTTGCACCTGGCTTCTTAGGCAATGCTATGAAAATGGATTTGCATAGGAGGGGTCACCACTGTAGTCGTAGGGACGCTCAGCCATGTCTGATAGAAGGCTAATTCAAAACATAGCCGACTATCCCCACAACTTAAGGTTTTATCAGAATCATCAGAACATTATCAGCAGGTGAATTTGTGGAAGTATAAAAGTTTACCTTTTTGTATGTTTTAATAGAAATTTATTAATAGAAAAGAATAACATGAATTGGTAGAAGTTAAATGTACATGAGAAACAGTAGTAAGTAGTTAAGGGTATCAAGAGTTCGTAGTAGTAACTTGTGTGTATGTATCTATGAGCGTTATCGTTGGGCAGGAATGTTATTGATGTTATCGTTCAGTCTTAAAGGGTTCTATTCGGTTATCAAGTATAAGAAAAGGTAGACAGATGAACGATGAAGAGGAAGGAGGTGAGAGAGAAATACAGAGGTAATGATAATGATCGCTTGACGTTTGTCAAGGGACGTGTTAATTACGCTCGTTCTCTTCTCTCTGGCGACAGTCAGACTTGGCCCGTCTTTTATTTCGTTTGTTGGGCTCTAAAAGGTAATTTGGGAATTCACTCCCGGATGTGATTCTGGCCTTTCCATTGGACGATAAACAAACTTCGCGTTGGCTTGTGAAAAGGTTTCGAAAATGAATTTGTTTCTGCTAATTGAAGATTATTTGAGTTTTGTTCTTAGATGTTTCCTAGTTTTATATTGGGTGAAAAACATTTCGTATCAAGTTGTGAATTTTCACGAGATTTGTTTTGGATTCGCTTTTGCGTGTGTGCTAAGCAATGTTTGTAAATTCGAGTCTTTTTTAATTTGTAACAAAATCAATGAGTTAGTGCTTTACATTTGAATTTTTAAATCTAGATCTCGTTTTACAGTATTTACATTATTCAGACAAATGTCCTCACCTTCGTTGCCGTTTGTATGACGTTTCGTCTGTTGTACGCTCCGACCTTCTTCAGGTGCTAGGAATTTCAAACTGAACCCTTTATTACAATCACTGGGGTATATCATCCGCATTCATTGCGTAAAGCCGCGATCAGAAGTCATGAGTTATCTCCCTCTAACCTTGCAAGTTACTTGTTCACCACTACTGTAGTCTGGTATTGAACTCACAACTCTTTGGGTCAAGTCACAAGAACTAATCAAAGTCTATATCCACTATCCTTAAGAACACATGGCCCAGTCTAACCCCTGCTCACGGTATGACTATCTGCCATTGTTAAACGGAATACTTTACAGTTTACTCAATAATACATACGTTAAACGTTGAATACTGACTATCCAGAAACGTACATAAATGATGATGACTGTAACTTAGTCTAACACAACGTTATCTACTGTCATTTTTTTTTCAGACTTAATAACTCAAAAGCGAAAGAATTTCGGATATATGTTCATATGGACTTTTGTCCTTGATTTGGTGTGAGGAACCCGCCCTCAAAATGTTTGTGAAAGTATTATATATATATATATATATATATTAATCATATCACCCAAATATTTATAGGAACTGGAGTTTTTGGATTAACCTAGATGTTACTTCTTTATGGCATTCAAAAAAGAAAAAAATATATGTATATGTATGTATATATATATACACTACCGGCTATAATTATTTTACTGCCACAGTTTTGCAGGGGGTTACATAGGAGGAAAGTTATGATAAAGAGTGAAAGGTTATAGGGGGTGTCAGGAAGTGGGTAAGAGAAGGATGAGAATAGTGATGAGAGTGGAATGGACGGAGAAGGGAGCATGAGAGAGAGGATGCAGGTTAGTGAGATAGGAGATGACTATTGATTTTACATTGGAGCTGTCTGGAAAGCAAAGGAAATGCCACAGGCGGGAAGTGCGAGAAAAAAAGCTGATGGAGTAGAATTTGCTTTTACAATTTATTGGTTTCACAGTAAAATGGTGGGAGCTAGTTGCTAATCTTGTAGCTCGAGTTAACTTATATATAGCAGGCACTAGTGAGTTAAGTTCATCGGAGCAGAAACCGTGAAAGTATTTGTAGAAGAGACACAGGGAAACGAAATTGTGCCGGTGAGAAAGTAACTGTATCTGAGCTGCCAAGTCGGGATCTATTGCATTACAGATTCTCCGTTGGATTTTGTCAAGGACACCTAGGTGGATAGCAGAAGCACCCGACCAGATATGGTAGTAGTATTCAATTATATATTTATATATAAAGGGTTTGTCGCTTAACTAATTGATGTAATTTTTTTGTATCTTGACTCCAAAGTTTCATAGACAAACACTCCAGGAATTACACCGCCCACTCGTCATTGGGTATCTTTTACATGCACTCTTCATTGGTGTAAGTTGTTTTTCATAGTGGATGTGCGCGTGTGAACGTTTAAGCGCTTGTACCGATGCGCCCGTCTGCACGTAAGTGCGTACGTTTAGAATGTCATGATTATTTATCCTTTTTTTTTTTTTCACTTTATAATCACCCTTCACTTTTTCTCTCTTTTTCTTGTTTTCCTCTTTTCTTTTAATCGTTGACTTCAGATTTTTCTAGACATGTTAATTATTTAGAGTTTTAGTCTATTCTTGAGTTAGGAAAAGTGCTTCCATTGTTTTTTTTTCTTTTTAGCATGAACAATTAATTTTACTGCTTAAATAATAAAGTAAATATTTATATATTTTTACGAATTCGTGTAAAATCTTCTGTACAATAAAGATGGAAGCTGATGATGGTTCGCCTGAAATAGGCCCATACTTCCGATTTACCATGAAATAACGTGTCTACCTAATTTTTTTTCTTATATTTGCTCTATATGTATTTATATACATATATATTTAGAGCTCTTAGAGAGTATCCTACCACTGTATGTATAGGATACTCCTTTGGATGTTTCTATATCTACACCTCATGCTTATATATATATATATATATATATATATATATATATATATATATATATATATTGGTTGATTGATTGATTGATTGTTTAGTTACATAGTTACTGGTCATAATAAGATTAGACCAGTGCACATTTGTATTAAAAGTGTTCAATACAATTATATTGTAGAACTTTTGAATACTTTTCATCTGTAAACAAGTTATTACGCGACCTAGGTTTCTACCATGAGTGACGTCTTCAGGCGATTTGCAATAACTGATTTTACCGTTTCCTTATTTTTTAAGAACGCTCACGTAACGGTGTTTTTTTTTTTTCTTTGAACGCTTACATGGCAGGACATTTTTGAATGCGCAATTTTTAAAATTACTAGGAATTATGACATTTTCATCCATGGTTGGATGAACCTAAGAGATATTTTTTAGTATGGTTACACTTGGTCATAATTTCCGTTCATTTATTCAATAGTTCGTTTTTGTTTGGGAACAGCATAATCTCTAACTTTTCTTCCTGGCACAGTCTACCGTTGTAAGGCTTGGCTGTTTTTACTATACTCCACGTTGTTTGGGTTTTTTCCACATTTTGAATGTAATTTCCACACGTACAATTTTGTACAGTTTTTTAAGTTTTCTATTTTGAATGTACACTTGGGATTGAACCACTTCGTCTTAAATGTGTCTTTGGTTGTACCCAAATATATTTTATTTTGGCCATTTAAGTTATGTACCTTTGCCTGGTAAATGACTTCTTTTGCGTTGCAAAGTCCTTGAAGTGGACATTTATTTTTGTCCCTTTAGTTGCATTCTTTATTAGTGGTCTTGTTTTGTACAATGCTAAGTTTCTGGCGTTTTGTTCTTTTTATGAAATTATCTAAATTACTAGTACAACTCTAACTTAGCTTGATTGTGTTTCTCTTGAAAATTTTGTTCAGTTCTGATCCTTTTGGAAAAAGTCTATCAGTTTAAAAAAATACTAGTCCTATTTTGGTCTTTACCTCTAAATTAAATGGTGGGTTGAACCAGATAATGTTTGCTGCCTAAATACACAAATTATATATATATATATATATTTTAATTCAGATACTTCAATCCAAGGGAAAAAAGCAGGAAGGTAAATTCCAAAAATCCCGATCCTAATTAATATTAAAAATTTATTTTAATATTAAAAAATGATACAGGAAGAGAGCTCCATGTAATAAAATATTACAGAGCAAATATATATTAAAAAAGGATTAATTCAAAGATGTTGAATGGCCATTTCGATATGAAGATCCCCACGGGGGACGACACATCACCTCAGCAACAGAAAAACCCTTTCAGAAACTGGAGAAAAATTAGTCTACTTTTCCTTTTTAAATAGATTGCAAAGAAATTAAAAAATAAATAATAAAATAAAATAAAAATAAAAATAAAGGGAAAGAAAAAGAAAAAGAAAACGAAAAAGAAAAAGAAAAAGATAGAATAATCAAATAAATAAGAAAAGAAAGAAAATTGACATCGTCTGGGTTCGCAAAAAAAAGGGAGAATGTAACTAAAAATTAACAGATGTCAATGTAACTAAAAATTAACGATGTCAATTTTTTTTCTTTTCTTATTTATTTGATTATTCTATCTTTTTCTTTTTCTTTTTCGTTTTCTTTTTCTTTTTCTTTTTCTTTCCCTTTATTTTTATTTTTATTTTATTTTATTTTATTATTTATTTTTTAATTTCTTTGCAATCTATTTAAAAAGGAAAAGTAGACTAATTTTTCTCCAGTTTCTGAAAGGTTTTTTCTGTTGCTGAGGTGATGTGTCGTCCCCCGTGGGGATCTTCATATCGAAATGGCCATTCAACATCTTTGAATTAATCCTTTTTTAATATATATATATATATATATATATATATATAACAAAAGAACTCTTTAAAAGCACTAAACTGAACAATATCCTGAAATTCCTTAAGGAAATTAAACTATATACCAAAAGATAAAACTATAAAATAGGTACTTCCAAATTTTTCTCTAACAGCATCACATAATCAAAAATCAACCCCAACCTAGAAAGTTTTATCGTCAAAAATGGAAAACCCAAAGCATTTTTTTAAAGTGTTTCTAGTATGTTCTAAATTTTGGATAAAAATCCTTTTTATTACCTCAGCGGTTTACGTAATTTGCGATTAGCATTTTAGTGGCTTTTTTTTTTAACCAGGTAAAAAACACATTGATTTAGGAATTCTTGCAAAGATCAAATGATTTTTATGAAAATTTCAGGACTTAGTAACAAATTACATTATTTTTTAATTTGTTTTCTTAAGTGTTACTCCTCATTCACCTACTTACTTTCATTAAATTACATAATTAAAATTGTCTTGCTTTCCTGACGGCTATAACCTCCAGAAATTTAAATGCAAAGTCAATACTCATCTACTAACCACTGGACTCTAGCTCTCTCCCCTCCCCTGTATAACCTTCCCTTTCTCTCCACCTATGTATCTGTCATCGCACCTGCTTTCTCAGCTTTCTGTTGTTCCTTTCTAACTAGTTTGTACTCCTCACTCTTTTCTAATTAATCTTTTTACATTTATGTAACCCCCCTGCACATCAGTGGCGTTTCCGCCTTGCTCCGGTTGAAATGATTAAAAAAAAAAAAAAAGAAGTTAAATGTAGGACACCTTGGAGAATGTAAATTCTTTTTTTATACTCACTCCCTGAAAATCTGCTCCAAATTGTTAAATATCCAATAAAACTATGACATTATTTAATTAGGAAAGCTTTTGATTGCTTTTATGAATAAGATTTAAAGAGACTACTGTCTTTTTTTTTTCGATGAATAATAAATCTTTCTAAATGTTTTAATTTTAAAGACGATATTGTATAATATATCAATCGTTTAATATAATCGTTAAATTTTTTTTTATCTGATATTAAGTGAAAAGTATATTTACAAATAAAAAAATTGTAGGCATATCAGTTTGCACCAGGATGTTAAAAATAATTTTTACTTTTAGTTTTATCACTTAAACATTCCAATTTTAAGTATGGTAGTCCATAAATGGGATTTGCGTTGTGGTGCAGTGGATATCGGCTCGGAGCGAGGAATCGGGGAGCCGAATTCGAGTTCTAGTTGAAACCATTGTATTCGCTTGCGCACGAGTACCCTTGGGAGGGTTATTAGTCCGTCTCTTCCCTCCAGTTGTGGGTTAGATGGCAGGACAGATTGGTTGCCAGCCAAGGCTATAGAACCCAATCTACCGCAGAAAGCAATGGCAACCTGCTGCGAGATAATCTTCTGCCCAGTCAGTCATGTCTCTTTCGAGACATGATCGCTCAGGCGTGTTCCGCGAATGGCACTTAATTGACTGAGTCCATAAATGACAGTGTCATTAAAAAGTCACGTGTGTTATGGGTTCTGGAAAAACAAACTTTTTTTTTTTTTCAGTCTTTGTGCAATTCTATTCAATTATTCATTTCTGTGTTTCGCCGTGTTTACGTCTCAACAGGTTTGAAAATCATCCCTTCAAAATGTTAGTATGTTTTAATTTTTTAATTCTTATTTTAATAAACATTTTCTGTTAATTCTGGTCAATCATACTTAGCTTTTCAACACGCCAGGCGGTTAGTAATCAATCAACATGTAATAAAAACAGGCACTCCGTGACTAAGAACTGCCTGCTTTCTCTTTTCCAATCTTTTCACTTTTCTTTTTCTTATTTTTTAATTTTTTTTCAATTGGAGTAGATAGACTAAACTATCGCCCGGTTCACACTCCACCCACGTCTATTGTACAGGTGTAGAGGCTCATCCCTTGTTCCCTGTTTAGGTTGTGGTTTCCGGCTTTCTCTTTTCCAAATCTTTTCACTCTTGCGTAGCCCCCTGCACATCAGTGGCTTTACCGCCTTGCTCGGGGTGATATAATTAAAAAAATATATATATAATTATATGGTTATGTCAATTTTACATTTTTAAATTGACATAACCATATAATTATATTATATTATATTATATTATATTATATTATATTAAGCTCTATAATACTCATTATATTGAGCACTGTTTATAATAAAATAAATGCCAGAGCACTCAAAATATTAAAACAAACCTTGAGTCCTCTTCACTTGGAATTATATATATATATATATATATATATATATATATATATATTCAAAATTTGTGTATTTAGGCAGCAAATTTTCTTTTAGGCATGTCAGATTAAATGAACTGAAAACATTATGTCTACTTATTTTTAATAAAATCCATTCATGCTCACGAATAATCTCTCACATATTATAATTGAAAGATGTCAGAAATGAGCAGTTACGTTGACAGATGTTATTGTCATTCATTTCTCAATGTTTCCAAGTACTTTCAGTCTCTTTTCGAGATCATCTTCAGGAGTGTGAATTAGGGTAACCAAAAATAACCGCAAAACTGTGTTGCTAAAAATTACTGCAATTTTTTTTCAGTTTCAAATATAACGGTTGACAAATTGCTAGCGTTCATTAGAACGTGAAAATTATCGAAAATGGAATTTTTTTTAAATGCTGTAATGTCATGATCATGTATGTGTTAAAGAATGAAAAAGTGTTCTTTTTACAAACATTTTAAAACATTACTACAGTATTAATAGTAGATTCTATTAATTGACGGCTTAAGTATTTCCTATCCTGCACATTTATAAATCTACCATCCGCCCGTGCATTGAATACTGTTGCCATATCTGGTCGGGTGCCCCTGCTATTCTCCTTGGGCTTCTGGACAAGGTACAGCGGAGGGTCTGTAATGTGAGCGATACTGACTTGGCAGACCGCCTGCAGTCTCTCTCTCACAGGCGCAACGTGGCTTCCCTGTATCTCTTCTATAAATACTTCCATGGCTTCTGCTCCGATGAACTTAGATCACTGGTGCCCCCTAAATACGAATTTGAACGAGATACTAGATTAGCAACTAGATCCCACCCTTTTACAGTGAAACCGATAAAATTCAACCGCAACTTCTACTCCAACAGTTTCTTTTCTCGTACTTCCCGACTGTGGAATTCCCTTCCACATGACTGCTTCCCCGACGGCTACAATCTCCAGGAGTTTAAATGTAAGGTCAATAGACACCTCCTAACACAATAACTCGCCTCCATTCTTTCAAACACTCTTCCCATCCTCCCAACTACCTATCACCCCCTCTTCTAACATTTCCTATATCTAACCACTCTTTCTATTTACCTTCCCCTATGTAGCCCCAAGCGCAATAGTGGCAGTGGAATGCCTTGCTTGGGGTGAAACGATTAAAAAAAAATGAAAATTGTTTCGAGAATCTGTTGTTTGCCTTTGTTGTTTTCTTGGTGTAGGATAATTGTATTATCGATCATTATTTCTTAGTGTTTTCAATGTAGATAGGAATGTTGTTATATATATATATATATATATATATATAGTACTGTGTATTTAGAAAAGGACTATTTTACCTTTTATGAGGCATGAAAATAAAGTTTAAAATCAACCCGGTCCTAACACTTTTGCACACTACCGGTAGTGTGCAAAAGTATTAGGACAAGGGTGATTGTCCTAAAAAACTCACTGAAATTCAAATACAGGGTGAAAAGCCAAGTAAATTGCTAATAAATACTGATTATTTAAAACTAGGTATAAAAAACTGTAATTAAAAGAAGTTATATTTAATTTTTCCTATTTTCTTTTAAACAAGTTATTTTGAAACTACTCATTATTCTATTATCCTTGGATATGACTGACCTTTTTCTTATTCCCCCTCTCGAATTGATAAATCTAATGTTATTTCGCAAGACACACTTTGGGAACAAATACAAGCTGCTGGGCAAGAGCTACCATTAGATACATTGAAGAAGCTTTTGATGTCAATGCCTGACAGAATGAAGGCTGTGATCAAAGCAAAAGGCTATAATACTAAATATCAAATTTATGTTGTGACAAGTATTTTTCTTGATATAGCATTTGTTGAGTAAATCTAATAAAAGTACTTTAATTAAATTGTTTATTTTCTTACATTATGCCTCATAAAAGATAAAATAGTTCGTCTTAATCATTTTGCACAGTACTATATATATATATATATATATATATATATATATATTTGTTTTTCTTTAATCCGAAGTGGAAGAGTAGGAAGGTAAATTCCAAGAACCTGATCCTAATCAATATTAAAAAATTTTAACATTAAAAAGTGATGCAGGCAGAGAGCTCAATGTATTAAGAATACAGAGCCAATATAAATTAGAGAAAATTTTCAAAATTCAAAGGTGCCGGATGTACATTTCGACATAGGATCTCTAATAGAGACTCTACGTCACGTCAGCGACATTGTTTTTTCCAAATGGCGAAGGCCCTGGGTTAGAGTTTGGAGAGGTTTTAGGTTAACAACGGTCACAACGTGGAAAAGGACAGAGCTTGTAGTCGCGGGGTTACAGGGTGTTGAAATGGTATATTTAGGAAGGGGAGGAATAGGAGTTCATATTTTATAAAGATAGACAACTAGATGAGTTAAATTACCTTTTAAAGTTGAGATTTTGGGCTGTTTGAAGAGGTGTATTTAGGCGAGAAGGAATGGGTTTCAATATAAGATTTAAAAATTTTTTATTTAAGTTTATTTGATTAAACCTTTTAGGTAGAAGCGAGCTAAATGCCAATTACAGGAAGTTATCAGTTTAAAAATTATTAGAGAAAAAATAT